>JAQGAF010006142.1:0-10729 GCA_034687865.1 Kryphioiulus occultus | reverse complement strand
GCCACTAAGGAAGGTCAAGACTGAGGGAGCGGCCGGACTTAGGTCTGTGTATTGAAATAACAATTTCAATCCTCAGTCAAATAAAACCGCTCGACAAAATGGCGCAGTCGACAGGATTAAAAAATTAGAAAGAATTTACATGGCCCAATACAATATTTCCCAGCTTTTCATATGTGCCTCAGATATAATTACCCCTCTTGATATCTCAGCTCCAGGTGAAAACAAGTACTTGATGTGCACAGCCTGTGAATTTGAAATAGCCCACGAGCAAGTAAACTCCATTACCTAGGAGTTGGAGTCCGATTTCGCTCAAGATTTTCTTGCAAAGTTTCGCAAATTGAAGTTGAATATTGGATTTCTCCCTGGCAAGTATTGCCATCAGAATTCAAGAACAATTCCTGGAGGGTCTTCCACAAACCAATATATGCAATTGTCCGAAACAATACAAATTTGCCCCTTACCATGCCAAAAGGCTTCCCAGTAGCACAATTGACCTTTGAGGTCAGAACATGCGCACTTGTTCCTATATAACTACATTGTAGTTACAAATAAGCAATTTTAGTTTATTCAAGGGGACCAGAAAAACTCGGAAAATTAGAATTTTCGAAACAAATTTTTATGTACAAGGATATACTATGAGCTTACCTTAGCTCCGCCTCCTAATTTGGTCAGCTAATCCATAAAATTAGTTGAATTTCGCCCAAAACGCGACATAAACGAGCGGCCATTGTTATGCTGCTATAGAAACCGATCCGACCTGCCACCTAGTGAGGAAAGCGGGTAACGGTTAAGAAAACTCCCAAATACAGCTATGGCGCTTCAGCCTATAGCCTATTCACTTTAATTTTTCTTGAGGGCGAATCATAAAGTTTGTCCGCTGAAAATTTAGTGACAGGGGCGGCTCAAAAAGTCCGTCGTAACGATAAAAATCACTAAAACGTGAGAAAATCAGTGATTTGTATGAAAATACATACATTTATGAATGAAACAAGGGGGAATTATATAAGACACAGTCCTTTGTTTACATTTTTGGCAGTAAATTGCTTAAAAATAGCTGGAAAAATTTACAACTGAGTTTAAATTGCAAATAAACAAGCTGAAAAATTCAGAGGCACAACATGCCTGGTTCTTCAACATCAGTTACAAGTGGAGGGGAGGAAATGGCTTCCTCTCCTATGAGTTATGCTGTAATTTTGCAAAAATTTACCAATGAGGATAATTTTAAAATTGACACTTTTCTAAATTCATTCGATTCGGTCAGGAAATTCGCAAAATGGCCTGATGAACTTGCAATCACCATTTTGAAATCAAAAATTCAGGGTGCTGCCGCTGCCTTTTGGCACAATAGCCCTGAATTTGTAAATGCCAAGTCATACGAAGAAGTAAAAGCAGCACTAGAAACATTTTTTAAGCCATCCCAACCACTTTCTTTAAGGATATTAGAATTTGGTAGTTTAAAACAAGGGGGTCAAGAAAAAGTTAGGGCATTTTCAAATCGTCTTCAAAGGAAGGCCTTTGACTTGTATGGAGAAAATCCAACTGATAGGGAAAAACAACACATCCTGGCTCAATTTCAAGCAGGATTGCTAGCAAAATATGCCGATTATGTTATCAAGCAGAATGCTAATAATATAACAGATGCAATCAAACAGGCAGAATTGATAGAAATTAGTGCTCCCTTACTAGAAAAAGGAAAGGTGAATTTTCACACTCCAAAGAATGACACCGAAACCACTGCCATTCTTGCCATAGCTGAGAAATTTGCCAATTGGGAACAAAACATGGAAAAGTTGCAGAAACAAGTAGCAACTTTAGGGAAAGTGGAGGAATTTAACAAATCCACCAATTATAGTCAGCCAAGAGGTGAATACCCTAGAAATAGAGAATTTAATAACAAAGGACCAAGATCAAAATCACCAATGGTAGCTAATAATTCTACCAGCAACGGGGAAGGCAATGACATGCCAAGATTCCAAGGGAATAGCATGCCTCCTGCTCATGATATGGACTTACGAGCCCATCAATTTAACAATAACCTGTGCCAAATTTGTGGCAAGGTTGGACACAATGCGTCAATCTGCTATCACAGAAATCCAACACGATTTCAACAGCCTAATAGAAATTTTGGAAATATGCAAAGTTATGTTCGACCACCAAATCCAAATTGGTCCAATCAGCCAACTAGGGGAGCTTATCAAGGAAATAGAGGATTTGCCCCAACCCCACGTTATTTTGTGCCACAGAGACCAATTAGACCAGCCCATACTTATAATAACAACCGATCAGATGAATGTTTTAAATGTGGAAGGAAAGGTCATTTCTCAAGAGATTGCCGTAGTTCAGTTTATAGTCCTTTAAACTACGAGGGCAATCGAGTATAGAGTCTCAATCTCGAGGTGCCCTGCAACAAGAGGCAACAAAACAACAAATGCTGCTGGATTTATGTAAGGAAACAAGCAATATTGACTGCTATACTCCATATTTTCCAGTTGAAATTATGGACCAGGAAGCCCTGATGGTTTTTGATAGTGGTGCTACGGAATCCCTCTTATGTCCAACCTATCTAAACAAAATTAGAAATAAAGGGTTTGAGGTAGAATTGCACCCAGTTTCCATTATGGCAAAAACAGTTTCAGGAGCCCCTTTCCATGTATCTCAGCAGCTAGCTTTGTTGATGAGAATAGGATCTTTACAATTCAGAACCACATTGTTCTTAAGTCCTGTTCCATTGCCGGATAGGTGCGATATTCTCTTGGGACAAGATTTACTTCATGTATTAAATTTATACTACATACCTGAAGAGAATAAAGTTGTTTCATTTACCTATCCAATCTCGTTGAAGGCAATCAATGACTCGGTTAAATACAAACGGGCACATTCTTTTGGAATTATGGCAAAAAGAAATGTACTTCCAGAAGGAGCACATTTAGCTGAAGTCAGAAGAAACTTACAGCTCGATCATATTGATAATTCCTACAGGAAACATGTAGAGCGGATGCTCCTTGATTTTCATAAAGTTTTTGCATTATCCATCAATGAGCTACAACCAACAAACATTATTACTCACAGTTTGGAATTAACTGACAATGTACCAGTGTACAAAAGACCTTACAAACTACCAAAGGCACATGAGGACATAATGCAACAACAGATTGATGAGCTTTTAGAAGCAGATATCATCAAACCATCTGCCAGCCCATATTCCAGTCCATGCATGCTAGTATTAGCCACAGGTAAATCACCAAGATTGGTCATTGATTACCGAGCTCTAAATGAAAAAACTATTGGAGATAGATACCCTTTGCCAAACATAGAGGCATTGCTGGAAAGGGTAGGGAATGCTAAGGTATTCTCAGTTATGGATTTCTCTAGCTCATTTTATCAGGTCCCCATGCAAAAATGTGACCAATACAAAACAGCTTTTTCTACACCAAATGGGCATTATGAATTTACTCGATCACCCATGGGTTTAAAGACATCCCCCAACAATTTTCAACGAATTGTTGATATTGCATTGGAAGGTCTTATTGGCAAGATTTGTACCGTCTTTATCGATGATCTATTGATCTTTAGTAACAGCATTGAGGAACACATGAAGCATTTACAACTAATTTTAGAACGTTTAGACAAGGCCGGTTTAAAGGTTAAACCAATTAAATGCCACTTTTTCAAAAGGGAAGTTTCCTATTTAGGTCATATAATTTCAGAAGGAAAAATTCGACCTCAATTAAATAAAACTGAAGCGGTTAACAACTTTCCAAAACCAATGACGGTTAAACAAATCCAATCATTTTTGGGAATGGCCGGTTATTACCGCCGTCATATTCCAAATTTTGCAAAAATTTCCAAACCTCTCAGTGATTTAACCAAAAAGGACACCCAATTCATTTGGAATCAGAAGTGTGAAGACAGCTTTAAAAAATTAAAAGATAGTCTTACCTGTCAACCAGTACTTCAATTGGCAGACTGGAAAAAGCAGTTTTATTTGACCACAGATGCTAGCAACTTTGCAATTGGAGCCGTACTAGAGCAGGATTATGATGGAAAAAGACTTCCTATCGCATATGCAAGCCGCAAGTTGAAACCAGCTGAAGTTAAATATTCCACCATCCAAAAGGAAGCTCTTGCTTGTGTTTTCGGAGTGACTCATTTCCAGTACTATTTGATGGGAAATCGATTCACTCTAATTACAGATCATGCACCCCTGCGTTATATGATGACAACACGTCATCATAATGCTATGCTATCCAGATGGGCACTGAAACTTCAAAGTTACGATTTTGAAGTTGTTTACAAGCCTGGAGTAATCAATCGAGCAGATGCTCTTTCTCGAAATGTGATGGGATTGAATGAGTTTAAAGAAGAAGAATTCACCCCATACAAATTAGGAAATTTGATGGAGGATGGTACAATTGATCACAAAAATGTCATGATTTCAAAAAGAAGAAGAAAACAAAAAACACAGGCTAAACAAACAGCTTCAATAACGGAACAACAAAACTTGTTAGGTTTTGAGCAAATTGACCAGCAGCTGGTCACAGAAATGCAACACAAGGATGCAAAAATTAGCCACATGATTACAGCCTTGCAAGAAGGCAAAGGATCATCATTCGAAAAGAACACCAGGCAAGGATTTTATTTAGATGTGAACAAAACACTGTATCGAAGAAATAAAACCACTAGGCATGGTCGGGAACCTGAAATTCAAAATTTAATTGTTTTACCTGAATCTTTAAAGGAGACCGTGCTATTTCAAGCACATGATGCTAAAACTTCTGGTCACATGGGAACTGAAAAAACATTGGATAGAGTGAGGCAATTTTATTTCTGGGAGGGCATGTACACTGATATTGAAAATTATTGCAAATCATGTATGTCATGCAACGAAAAAGCCAGGCCTTTGGGTAAAAGCCATGTACAGCAAATGCCTCCGGTCCAACGTCCATTTGAGCGAATTGCTTTGGATGTTTTAGGTCCTCTTCCAACAACCTTAAAAGGAAATAAATATATTGCAGTATTCACAGACTATTTGACAAAAAATGTGGAAGCCTTTGCACTAGAAGATCAAACTGCTGAAACAATAGCAAGAATCTTTTTAAACGAGGTCATCTCACGACATGGATTATGTGAAAGCTTATTAACAGATAGAGGAAGCAATTTCACATCCACATTATTTAAGGAATTATGCAGTGCATTAGGCATCAAAAAATTGTTCACATCTGCTTATCATCCACAGAGTGATGGCCAAGTTGAACGGTTCAATGGAACCATAGCAAAAATGCTCTCTCATTATGTGAATGACAGACAGAATGACTGGGATGACCAACTCCCATTAATGTTGTTAGCATATCGCACAGCAATTCATACATCAACAAAGGAAACACCATTCTATCTGACCTATGGTCGCGATCCTATTCTGCCATTAACATTGATTGAAACTCCCAGGAATACCCTGTACAATGACAATTTTAAGGAAGTGCTCACAAGAAGAATGCAGTTAGCTTTTGAAATGGCAGCTGAAACATTAGACCAAAATCTCACGAAGTACAGAGAAGCCAAAAATAAAAAGGCAACCGAACAAGATTTCAAGGAAGGAGAACTGGTATTCTTATACACCCCTCAGTTAAAAGCAGGAAAGACAAAAAAATTAAGCAGGTTAAGCAAAGGTCCTTACAGAATTTTGAAAAAATTAGGACCAGTGAATTTTGAGATCCAAAACATTATCAACCCAAGGGATGTGCAAGTTGTTCATGCAGATCGACTACGCAGACATACTGCAAGAAAGCCATTCGTTCATGCAGAAGCTAGGCACTCCGACACAGAAGAAGAAATACAAAACAAAGTGCCACTGGACAGAGATACTCCAGGTCCAGGAAGAAAAGAAATAAGTCATCAAAGACAATTGAAAGAAAAAGAAAAATCATTAGAATCAGAAATTGAAAGTTATGATGGAGATTTGGAGGAAAGCATGTATGATGCTCCTCTTAGGCAAGGGTCAGTTCAACCTCCTGTTTCTCTCACTAGATCACCAGTGCAAACCCCCAGGGTTATGGTTCCAATACCACAAGAAGTGAGTGAACCTTCAGACTTTGAAATAGAAGAACCCATCATAGCAATGGTAGATCAAGGAGAACCAAGTACAAGTAGACAACATTTGACTACAAAAAATGAAGGCCAAATTGGCATAAGTCCTTTACGAAGTAGAGTAAGCTACACTCTTCGTACTCGTAAGGTTTCCAATTATTCCAACCTTCTAAATTGGCGGTTGCTAGATCCCATTAGTCCTTCATTGCCTTTGATCAAAAAAGTGAATACTCTCCCCAAACGTGGAAGAGGTAGGCCAAGAGGACGTCCCAGGAGTATTCTAAGAGAAAGTCAGTACATGCCAAAACAGCCACAGGTGGAAATTATTGTTGAACAAGAACAAAGTAATGCAGTAATTGAACAAGAGAATCTTGAAAGCGAAACAGAGACACCAGAAGAAATCAACACGCAAAAGGATCCAATGGAAATCCAAAACCCAGAGTCAGTATTATTGGAAGTGAAAGAAATTGAAGAAATGGAATCCGAATTAGAAGAGTTTCTAGATGCTAGTGATTATTTGGAACAAGTTTTAGAAAGGAACCCAGAGAAAGGGCAGGAAATTCTCAGAGCAGATTTTGATAGGAATGAAGTAGGCCAATTAACAGATGGTGAAAGCACTATAGTCCCAGAAAAGGAAGTAGAAAAGGAAGATATTCAAGAAATAAATCAAGAAACCGAACAAAAAATGGCGGCAGAGACCTCGGTTGAAACTAATGAACCTATTACAATAATTACAGAAGACGTTGCTACTGCAAATATAGAACCGGAAGCAGTTCCAGTTGCTGAAGAAACCACAGGCTCAAATTGGGCTGATGTAATGCTAGATAAAATAGCAAATGCACTTGCATAATTAAGTAAATTCTAAAACAAAACTGAAAGGGTAGGACCCTCAAGGAAGCAAAACAAAAACACACAATGGAATGTTCCAATAAAAATTAATTAAAAATATATTCCTTATTACTTTCAGAATAATTCCAAAATGGATTTACGACTCATGATCATCGGCATCATGACTGTTTTAGTCGTAAGTAAAGAACGCCATCAATTGGGACGAATCAAGTGGTGTAAATGGGAACATACTGAATACCACTGTATATACAGTTCAGAAAAGCAATTTCAAAAAGTAATGCCAAAAGTTAATTTTCCTTTCGAAAAATGTAATGAGGATCATAACTGCAGAGAATGCATTGTAGGACTAATAACAAAATTCATTCTTCCGGATAACCATACTTTAATCCATGCACAGTACAGTAGGACCAGTTCAATGGCTGATCAAATGGGAAGAGATACACTTTACAACTGTACTGCTTCATTAAGTCAAAAACCATGCACTTGCAATGCACCAAATAATTGTTCAGGTAGTACTAACTACTGCTTAAAAAATCATTGTCAAACAGGAAGTGATTGCCATTGCAACATTCAAAAAGCCATAACAAAAATTATTACTACATATAGAAGTAATCTATACGAAGATTTGTCCTATATTTCATATAACATTTGCCTTTTTGAAACTACCAAGGAATCTGGACAAATGCCATCTGTACATTCCCGCAGAATTCTATCCATTGAGGAAATTTCAAAAGATGCAGGAAAATCTAAAGCTATTAGAGGGGACATAGCCTCAATACCAATATTTTCTTTCAATAGCCCTGTACTCATTATTCAGGAAACTGGAATTTTAGTTCTCCGTAAAGATGGGGTGGAGTTTACAGAAAAAATCCGCACCCGTCCCCACTTTTTCACCTTACCTGATGAATTCCTTATCCATAAAGGTACATTGCATTGCATTTTAGTTGGTCCAGAAGGTCAAACCAATGAAGGCCATTTCAATATTGATGGAACCAATTTTTGTCCTTCACTATCCTGCATTTTCTGCGTTCAAATATTTCGATTTATTCATTGTCTTCCAACAAATTTGCAATATGCAATATACATAGTGTTCATTACACTAAGTGGAATACTAATTATTTACATTAAATTTTTGCTAAGAACTGTTTGGAACACTATCAGAGGTGTCATATTTGGTTTTGCATTCTTATATTACTGTTGTAGGGGAACCCTACGCCTTTCAATGATTTTTGGAGTCTTTATTGGGAATAAAGTGGGAATAATTACAAACGCTGTCAAAAATCAGCTATTAATCTGGCAAGCACAACCAGTTAGACCAGTTGGGCCAGCCATAGTTGCAATGATGCTGTTAATTACATGCATTAATGCAACTCCCTCAGATATCAGTTGTAACACTTATGGTGTTCAGGCATCAGAAATTGAGCAGTGCATCAATGCAAAATTAGGTAAAACTTGTGCCTTAAATACGGTGTTGAAATTAACATTGGAAAATCTTAGTTTCGGCTCTTGCCTGATTATAACTGATGAGGAGGGAAACGCACTTTTTGAAGTTCAAGTGCAATACAAATCACTCGATTGTGAGTGGTCAATGAAACGCTTGTACTACACCTTTCCTGTCAGCATGAAACAATTATCCTTCCTGTCTTGTCCACAAAATGCTTACTGTGGATGGGGAGAACACTGCCGGCCTGGAACTAAATTTCCCGGTTTAACTGATGAATCCCTGTTCTATCCTGGAGTAACTGGATGCATTGCAGGAGACTCAGGTAGCAATAAGTGCTACATTTTGGATAGCCAACCATGCTTATTTTACAGATGGTGGTTAATTCCTGATTATGCTGAATCTTATGAAGTTAAACAGATTTTAGGTTACACGTGCAGGCCAATATTAAATATAAAAATAGACAAAAATAGCACCATCTTTTCTGCAAAGACAGATCAGTCTGTAGTATTCAATGAAGAGATAGACATTTCAGTGGATGGAACGTACGACCAACCCACTGAACTATTAACTAGTAATCTTATTCAAAAAACATCTGAACCCACAATAGCCTATTTTGACAATGTAGCAAACTTAAGGAGACCAAAATCTGGAGAGATAGGAGACGTCCAATCTCCCTCAGCTTTATCTAATTCATTCATTTTTGATGAAGAAATGGTTACTTGCACTTTTTATGAGTCAGATCTTCTCTGTAAACAAAAGCAAGGGTATTTGACAACTTTAACATCTGAACATTCAGAGAACCGTTTACCAATATCAATGCACCACCAAACCTTTAAAATTAGTGATGAAGGTACATTAACATCAACCGCAGTCACTAGTAGTGCCATAGTTGTTGCAGTAAACTTAAAAAACTACCGTTTTAAGGTTAACACTGATATCATTTGTCCAAAAATCCTAACCATTGGTCCTCCAAAGGGTTGTTACACATGTGTCACTATGGCCAGTTTTATTCTCACGGCATCTTCAACTTGTTTGCCTGGCACAGTAATAGTAGATTTAGCTGGAGCAGCGATGCATACACCGTCAGTATATCTCACCGAGCAAGAACAGGAATTCGAAATAAGATTTAAGGCTGAGCAAAAGTGTTTTAAGGATAAAATATGTTTAAAGGCAAAAAGGGTGAAGTCATGCGAACGAATTTCATTTTGTTTGGATGAACCTCTCATCAAACTTAAACAACCCAATGTCACGGAATCACTGTCCACTTCTGGTTACATTCCTGGCGGTACCGAATCTTTTTGGGATTCGATATTAAACCCATTTGGAGTATTATCCTCTTGGGGAATGAAGTTTGTTTGGATTTTGGGAATTGGCTTGGGATTATTGTTTGCAGTCTCTTGTATACTGACGATAATTTCAAAATTACGATAGAAGGAGAAAAAGATAAAGTTAAAATGACAATTGAAAAATATAAAGACTCAATAATAAGAAAACGAAACGATTAAGATTAAAATGAAAATTGAAAAAGGAATATCATGAACCATTGAGATGTATCATAAATAATTTTGTCCTTATACTTGTTTTATTGTGCAGCATTCACATATTGTGCATGCAACCTTTATTGTGCATGCAACCTTTATTATGCATTTATATTCCAATTATTCCACTTAAGTGTGCATGTTGAACAAGATTTTGAATCTATTTGTGCATTGTGGAAATTTACAATACTACATTATTTTGTACATAACAAGTGTTATTTTGACAATTGTTTAACTGTGCGCATTACCGTATGAATTGATACAGTGTTTAAGGTACAGATTTTTTATAACAATTTAAAGTACCTTAAGAAAATTAAGCATGTCATAATGATAAGTGGTGATGTTAAAAGTGAATAATCCTTAATACAAGGTGCATGAATAGGTTAAGGTTAAATTGATACTATGATAAGATTACTCCATTACAATGGGAATTTGGTAATTTCAATTATTTTACAAATATATCTTACAACTGGAGTGCTACAGTGCTACAATGCTACGATGATGGAAGCAAAGTGTCACTACACGATGGAAAGCTGAAGTGCTACGAACTATTTCCTGATTTCTGCAGTACATCTACTTCGAAACTTGAATGCATGGTCTACAACAATTCTGTCCAGTTAGTGAATCTACAATACCCTAAGACTTGATCGCATTCTTTAAGCTCAATTACTTGAAGCTACGAATGCAATTTAAAAGGGTAGGAATGTCACCTGGCTATTGGTGACAAGAAAAACGTGAAAACTTACCGTAAAGCAGAATTCACCGCTCCAAGGAATGACCTGAAATAAAACAAAACATTGCGTACTCAAATCCT
>JAQGAF010006141.1:0-10734 GCA_034687865.1 Kryphioiulus occultus | reverse complement strand
CCCTCTATACTGGCAACTACCATCCAATGAAACAGTAGTCACATGGTAGACCCAGGCTAGAAGCTAGCACATATACTGCATTCAATGACGCTGTCGAGGCTAAAAAATCGAGGCCCGGGAATTTTGTGTGGACATTTCAAAAAGCCGAATTTTTTTTGATTTCGCTTTGCAATTTTGGGGTTGATGAACAACTCTCAGAAAAACACGTTTGTTCCGAATATCATTATGGCTGCAAACAAGCACGTGTCACGATAAAAAAAATACTCAAAATTCTAAAAAAAAAAATGTTTTCTTCAATTGCAAAATTTCAAAAAATGAATCTAAATGAATCTTCATGATATAAATGTAACACAGCATTCCTAAGCGTCTACGATGCCAAATCCAACTGCAATTTCTCAGTACTACTTGTTTAATCAAATGAAGCAACTCGCACTTTAAAATTTGTAAAGAATATTTGCATTTATGTTTAACACATTTTTCTTTTATCATATGATCCAGTCAAAATTCTGTATAAAGAATACATGTATTTTGTCCCACCGTTTACACTTCCACTTACTGTCAGCTTCAACAAATATATCAACTTTCTTCACTGGGACTGGAACTTCTTTTGGGCAATTGCTGACAACATGCTTTCTGCAGCATTAATACTGGAAATTGTGACAAAATTTTCAGATAAGAGACTTGCCCCTTGCAATGACGAATTTGCATTTTACGTGTATATTCCTAATTCCTGTAGACAAGCTAAAGCTGCAGCTTGTTCTGCAGATTTCTTGTTCTTTTCCCTGGAAGATCAAATTACAGATATTAGCTCCCAATAACATTCAACATTTGCTTAAGGACAATAGTGACATTTAGCGATTAAACGTATCGAAATTACCAATTGCTAGTAGTGTACCTCTTTTCATTAACTGTAACCACAGCTTTGAACAACTTATTTTTATGATTCTGAAAATAAACAAAAAATATTTAGATTTAATGATATTATACTGTAAAGGATATTTAATTCCATTATAAAGAACCATCAAACTTGCAATTATATAAGTTGGATTAGGCAGCCTTTCTTTTTTTGTCCAGGTATACAATCGTGTCTTGGGAAGCTCACAATTTTTAAAAGACGACCTACATGTACAAAATCAAAATGTAATATTTCAACATACCAAAGATTATAAAAAGGAGAAATACCACACCTTAAATATTGAACTTCAGTCTCAATAACACCTGGATCCAATTTAATTCGTTTACAATTCTCATCAAAATCATCTTCATCCCTATGTTGAGATTTCATTTTTTTAATTCTATTATTGATTTCAGTTTGCACTGAATTAAAATAATCTTCAAGTTGCCACTGTTTGCTAAGAGTGAAACATAATCGAAGTAGTTAAAAAAATAATAGCATTACTAGTGTTGACAATTACAACATTTATATCAAACATAGTTACCAAATTTCAATCAACGTTTTAGCAGCAAGTAGGGCTCTTCCTTTTGGAGTTTCCTGTAAATCCTGCAGCATTTGCTGTACGCAATATTTTGAATTTAATGGATGATTGTCATATGCAATTGACTGAAAATTGACAAATTAGACAATTATGGCAAGCCATTTTTAGAAATTACCAGACCAAACAGCTAAATTATTCAGTCTTGCAATGCAAATTAAAAAGTTACAGTCTTACATATTTCAGATAGTCTGTAATGACGTCGTCTAAAGACAGATTGCCACACTGACGAAAAATTGAGCAGTTCCACATGGCAGCACGAGCAACCATGACAGAAGACGCAGCTGTGGCTTCCCGGAATGCAATTATTTCTTCATAAGAATTCAACTCACAGCTCCCTCCACTACAATAAAGATGCATTAATTCTTTCAGTTCTGTTGTACTAAATGCCAAGTTAAACAGTTATGTAATCTTTTCTTATAAAATCAAATTCACTTATTTGCAACTAACTTAGCAATCACAGGAATTAATATCTCTTTTGTAACAGCTTTGATCACATCGTTGTGATTCTGGTGACAAGGTCGTTCATCTTTAGTCCTCCCGTGAATTGCAAGAGCGGAAACCCCAGTTTTCTCAATTAATTTACATAAAGCAATAGTGTCTTCTAACTTAAAAAAAACAGAAGATAATTAATTCACTTAAAGGTTGTAGAATATATAATTGATAGATTAAAATGGCCAATCAAATCACAAAATCCATACCTTTGGTAATATCCGAATCTTGCATGTAACCGGCTTGGAAACGCCTTGCACAAGTGCAGTTAATATCTGTGCAAAAAAAATTACATTTTTTAGAAAACTGTTGTGATGCTAAATAAATAAAGAATCTACAAATTCATCAAAACTATCTTACCGCTTTTATTAGCTCAGGTTTGGATAACAGTGCAGCTCCCATGCCACCCTACACAATACCAAGAAATATGTTTTGATTAAAATTTTGTAAGTAATAAAAGTTGAACAGACTATGAATGAAGATGAAACATTTTATTTTACCGACTTTAATTGAAAATTCTTTTGGGCATCCCATGTTTATATCAATTGCTGCAACATCGTTTTCTCTATAAAAAAAAATTGAACTCATTCAATAAGGGTATAAACTTTTATAGTCATAAAAATGTATCCTTACACAAGTTTGGCGACTTTCAAAGCTCTTTCAGGACTACATGTCCCCTGCAAGAAAAACATTTGACGTAGAAGTAATGTTACTACGATTATCTGAGGTTTTATGGTAAAAGTTCTTTCTGTAACTCTGCAGCACTATACTTACAATCTGAAAAACAATGCGATCACTTTCTTTAGGACATGTCCTAAATACCACAACATCTTCGGTGTCATCAACATAATCAATTGTTCCAAGTGCATCTAAAGGTAGGAAGCAATTAAGATGAAATGATATTGGGTGAATCCCATAATCCCATTTAATTTATTACATGTTAAATTATATTAAAATAAATTTGCTTACGGTTTTCTGTCCTACGACATTTTATCATCTTATGGTCGATAATTTCCTGCAAACGAATACTTTAGTACCGTATGTACGCCAAGAATGAGTGAAATGAGAAGGAATTTAAATATCATTCAACTCACACTATTGTGACAGTACTTACTTCACAATACACCAAATCGGCGCCATAATCCAGAGCCAATAATCTCATTGGCAAAGTGCAAACTCTGACCATTGGTGCCAATATAATCTTGTTTTGAAATAATGATGAATTACTCATGGCTGTTCTTACGTAGGCTACATGTACATCAAAAGTAACAGATTATATATCAACCTTTCTAATGTAGGCTAATTTTGGGCGACACACACGTACACACATTACTTCATACAACTTCGTACATATATATGGATGCATGTAAACAAACGCCAATATGGTTCGTGAATCTGTTATTGGTGTCGAGGCTCACCCTTTTCTTTTTCCACCATGTGTCTGCCCAAGGACTGCAAGAGACGTGTCTGACGTGACACATTTTGAACTTACCAATTAAGTTTATATCGGTTTTTGGCAGGGTGTCCACTTCCTCAATTTGTTAGCCACCTAGATATCCACTTTTGAATCATAAGAAACCATCATGAGCATGTTGCGTCCAAATACCGTACGAGTGATCAACGAGACAACGACTAAAAATGCTACTGCAGACGACACCAAATACCACTATCGCAGACCATCAACTTGTCGACGCCATTTTGTCGCAATAAAATGTTATTGAGTGTCTCCTCTGTCATGGCCCCTAGATATACATGTAACTAGGGGGCCATGCCTCTACTTACATAGCGGGTGACACATGTAAATAAACATTGACTTCGGATGAGAAATTTGGATTTGTGAGCGCCATATAAATACTTTAAATAATAAATTTTAATGCAATAAAATTAGAAGTAAAATGTTGTGGGCCCTTAAAATAACATCTTAACACATACACAATTTAAAGAATTCGTTTTAGATTGGAATGTTGCGGCCGGCGCACTCGCACTTATGAAACATTTTCAATATAGTGTATACATGTAATCCATAAAAATATTTGCAGCAAAAAATTCAATTAAATGCGTTTCACTCATTAACCCCTCATTAACCATAATCATGATTTTCCAAAGCTAAAAAGTACGAATATTTTGTACATCAACGGCAATCACAAAGAAATTTCGTTTTTATATTATTGAACAGTTACTCTACCCTTAATCCCAATTATTTCCTGAGCACATAGGCCTATACAGAATATATGATTTCACCAGGAAGTGACAAGCAGTTAATCAGTTATACTTTATCGATGATGATAATTCTATACAGTATTGTAGCACTAAAGCTTAGAAAAACATTTTCATTTAATAAAAATGCCAAATGATTTTCAATGATTGATAGCAAACGATATGTCAATAATTATGAATTAAATATGTATACCAATGAACTGCATATCCCAAGATAATGCACATACCGGCATGCATGAATCACTGGGGCATAAAGCCAATGATATACCTTCAATTACTAGGAACTGAAAACAAATTATGATTATATATTTGCTCGAGTAACATATTCAACAACCAGTCTAATTAAAAAAAATTAAAGCGTGGTGGAGATCACCGGGCTGACACCATGAATTAGAACTGTAGGTGGCAAACTATCTGTTAGAGCCTCAAGCAGATTCAAATATTTAGAATTGGCCTGTACTTCTTTTGGGGGAACAGGTAGATAAGTAAAAATGACAGCGGCGTTTTCACTGTAGCGCTTAATTAATTGATTGAAGCTGAAAAATAAAGATAGCTTTAAAATGTGCATTTCTAAATTTATGAAAATTCAAGGAGATGAAAGCACAATACCTGTTCATGCATTGTGTTGTCAAATTTGTTGATAAGGAGGCTGACATATACTGTGAATTATCAGGTAAACTGTTGGAAGAATAAACACTAAACACATCGTCCCAATGTGCTCGATTAATTATGGCAGATATTCGTAACTGCTTTAGCATTAGCCGCAGTTGGTTCTCCCGTTTGACTGTATCATCATCAGTTGTTAAATTGCACATAAAAATACGCAAAACTGTCTTGGACTTCCATCCTGGAACCTGCCGTTAAAAACGAGAAAAAAAATATATTAAAAGAATTAACACAATCAGGCAAGTTGCCATAAATGCATAAAAGTCAACATGTACCATGTGCAAAATGCAAGCCATTTGCAGCAAAAACAACGTCGTCGTGTCGGAATATTCTAAAGTTGTCGGATCGAATGCATTCACCGGCCATACATCGATAAATTTTTTTCTATTGCTTTTCAAAATTGAAGATTTATCAAGATGATCGAAATATCGACAAATGCACACATTTTTTCTCATCTTAATTGCATCCTGAAAAAAAATATATTATATAATGAAGATCTGTATCATACATTATGCACTATAAGGCATTTAACACCATGCATTTTAAACGTGATCAATACAATGGTGGTAAGCAGTATAATATATTGCTAGGTTTATTAGGCTAGCATTACGCTCGTATATAACGTAATTTGAATATTTCATAAAAACATTTCTGCAAATGTCACTGCAAATTAACCTGTATCATTCCAACATATTCTTCAGGTGGCAAATCTTTACTCTGGCAGGACTGACGCATATCCGCAAAAGAATTTAATGTGGAAACATGTCCCATTTCCGTAGAAGAAGGCGAAGAACTGTTTGAAATCATTTCATCTCTGAAAAAATGGATTGGTAGATCACCGAATTATTATTTCCAATTAATGAATTTTAAAAGTTCATCAATTTTATAATAAAAAGTGATCATCTTTAGCATGCTGACCTTTTTAAAAAATCGATTTGAGGTGAAGCATCATAAAACCCAAAAATAATAGTATTTGGCTTCATGGCACCAAGTCCTGATATTCGTATAAGTTGGCGCATGCCCTCCCTTACTGTAGGTGCGATGGTCAGCTCAACAAAAGCCTTCACCTGTAAAAGATTTTTAGACTGTAGTACCTTCACTTTACAAAAAACAATACAAGTTGTAAATCAAAGAAACATTTGAACACATTTCACGTTTGCAGTTTTTACTGCAAACAAGTTATTTTTAGACTTTTCAGACAGTTTTATTCTTTGATAGTTCAGTTCAAGTTCACTAACAATTTGAGGTTGAATCTATGCAACAACAAAACATTTACCTTAAGATGATCCACCAAACTAAGCCAGGTTAAGTTTTCCTTTGCAATTGGATCCACCTCCCAGCTATCCAGGTCTTCTAGTTTCACATGTCCAAGCACATAAAGTCCACTTTTCTTCAGATCATTCACAAAATCAATGAGTGGCGTGCAAGATCTGGGATTTGCTACCATCAAGAGCAGCTGAGGTCTCCAAAACTTCACATGTTCTTTTCTACTATCCAGCATTAATAAATACTTGCGAACCTAGAAACGACAAAATATCAGATGAAAACAACAGGTAAAATAGTTCTACTTTCCTTAAATACAACACAAAGAAATAATTCTAAATACCTGATGGAAAATAAGAGCCTGACTAATGGAGCCCCATTTGGTTGGGAGAGCTCGAAGATGAAGCCCAATCACCAATAACAGGCATATCACTAAGCAAATGCCGGCGTATGCTAACAGGATTTGACAAGATAGCAGTTTAGCAATAATTTAGACGATGTGATTTCTATTTGTGAAAGAAAACTTACCAGCATTAATTACAAACATCATGGTAATGGTGCCCAGAAGGCCAACAGCACAAGTGTACCAGGTTACATATTTGAAAGAGGGTCTACAAATGGATTTCACTTATTAGGAGCTGTACAGTATCGCTTTTAAGTTAATGGCTTACAGGGAACTTTCATAATGGATGCCAAGTATTTTTTAATTTAGCCCCCCCCCCCCTCAAAAGGCCTGATTGCTTCACCTTTCCGAATGCATATCGACCTCCTTTGCACATCCTTTATTTAAAGTCATATGTTACATCATACATAAGCTAACCTAAAGTTTGGTGCAGAAGTGAGTTCTAATCCAAGGCAGGCTAAATTCGTCGCACAATAGGACAGCAGAAAAAATACTGAGGTCACTTGGGCGATAAGATTCAACGATCCAATGATTAGAATTAACTTAAGAAAAGTACAACAAAACACGAGTTATTTAGCAACGTTTAAACAATATTAAAATTGATTTCAAGGTAAGCAATTAATGTTTCAGAATTACTTACCTGGACAAGAAACCAAGATAAAATAACGGCCGCATAAGGATTGTCTTTCCAAACACCTTTAGCAATTGGTGATAAGATGAACCCTTTTAAGAAATGAGCATACACTTAGTGAAAAAATGAATTCCACACTGATTAATTTTTTTAATGATGAAATTGAGCGTGTACCAAAAAGTTCATCTTTTGCTACAGCAATTAAAACCCTTGAAGCACCTGTGAAAATTGAGAATATCCTCGGTAAAGTTGCAAAAATTCATATAACAGGAAACTTGATCATATTTACCAATAAGATTGCTAAGACTCGCAGAAAGTGTTGCCGCAAAGATCCCACAAGGAATAGCGAAGTTTGTTAAATTGATGTATTGCATATAGATGTAATTATTTCTTAATAAAAAGCTGAAAAAACGTACAATGATTCAATACAATTAAAAATAATGGCCCAGATTTAAACACCCTAACAGTTTTAAGGTCAAAAAAGAAACCAGATTTTGAAATCTTACTTTGAACATGTTCCAGCTGTGAAAAAGGACAGCAGCATGTATATCACAAATGTGAAGGCCACACCAGATAATGTTCCCAGAGGGATGGATTTGCTTGGCTCTTTCAGCTCGCCTATATTTAAAAAAAAATTTATTTGGTGACCATAAATTAATTAACACGAGACTTGTACATACAATACATTGCATGGCAATTCATTTAATTACAATTTGAAATTACATTTAAAATAAAGCTGTTAAAACAATTAAAGTAAATCCTAGGGAATCTGAACAGGGTTGCTTTATTTTCAACTAGTCCACCCTCTAAAATAATCAAAATGTTCAATAGAGTGTAATGCAAAACACCTGACATATTAGCACCAGCCATGATCCCAGTTACACCACTAAACAAAACTCCAAAAACTGTAGCAAAGTTCATAACACTGCCAGTAGTATAATCCAAACTGTAATTGGCTGAAAAAATACCAAATAACAATAAGTGAATGTATTACAAGCACTATATTATTAAAATAAATTTAATATTTAACATTTCTTACGCCACAAGTTGTCTTGAAACGTCGCCCAACTAAATCCCGTATAGGAAGCATTTGTTATATTGCCAACATATGTATTAGCATCAGGTATAGGAACCTAATTAAAAAGGACAAATTTTATTTAACCAAGCACAAAATGCTTAGATAGGGTAACTGTCTAAATTGTATACCCTCACCTCTATAATCTGGGTCTCTGCCATAAAGCTGACAACGGCCGAAAATGTGCTGAGCATAACAATGACGAAAATAATAATCGAAGTGCGGGCAAACATTGCAGCACCGATTAGACAGACGAATAAGTTGAATAAAGCTATTACTGATGCATACAAAAAAGCCCACCAACGTCCACTAGGTAAGCCTCCGTCAACCAGAAAACCTGTAGCGGATTCAATGTAATATTTAGAATATTGAGACAACAGAACTTTATAATTTATTTTGCTGGTGGAATGAACCGTTCACTAGAAAATCGCTTCTTGTTTGCGTTTTAAATTGTCCCGTTTATTTATAAAAATAAATAAATAACGATGGCAAAAATCCAAAATCGCATGCACACGAACGCAGGAGAGGTGAATTATTTCGAATCGTACGCCATTTCGATTTTGGGCTTTTGTCATCTTTGTTTATTTATTTTTATCAATAAACGGGCAATTTGAAACGTCCCTATGAAGGATTTTCTAGTGAACGTCTCATTATACCAGGGTTTTACTTCGAAAAAATAAAAGTTTCAAAAATTATTGCGAAAACATCCATATAATGGTACCTCCAGGTCCAAAATTATCAATGAAGCCTTCAACACATCCTGTTATATAGAGGGCACAAGAGAATATGTTCGCAAAGAAAAACAGAGTCCCAATGCTGCCTCCAAATTCTGGACCTAAAGTTCGACTGATCATATCTTCAAATCGGTGAAGGATGTTCAAAGTTAAAAATTGTAATCACACAAATATATGTTGAACTGAGATTCATCCCTTTGATCCCATAGCAATAAATCTGTAAAATGCATCTGAGGGCCAGCTGTTATTTCGACCAATTTAAAATACATGTATATCATTGCAAGTTTACCTGCTCACCTTATGCATTTTTATATTGTAGGAGAGCTCATGAGACATGAGTAGGAATATTAGGGGCATCTAGAATCGTTTGGCAAAGCCGAGAAACTGAAAAGGATACAGTATGCTCCTCCGCCCTCTATTGCCCCATTCGTAGATATGGCACATATTGATAGCACTGTGCAAGCAAGAATAATATAGGCTAGTACAAACTGGGCGATTACTTCAAGAATACCCGCATGTCCAACAATAAATCCTGCAACAAAGTAACCAGTACAAATATATATGAACATTGTTGTTGACAATTTCAAGTTAGTGATGATAAGGCTGTGGACATGCAGTAAGCTACCAATAATTCCATAAGGATAGCCTATATGTGCGATGAACACTGCAATATTTAGCTGGAAAGCTTGATCCTAAATCAACAGAGGTGTTTTTCAAAATACACTGAAAGTCCAAGGCGATATATTTGATAACTAGGGTTTACATGGTAAACACGGATTGTCTTGAAGATGAAAGTTCATGTTGTTCAGGTCCATGCATTTGTCATGCTTTTAGTTAGTGGCATATAGAGCAATGAATGCATTATTTTACAGGGATTTAAGTTTATCATCTTTTGATTTGCTTGAATTTATTTGTTAGACAAATTAAGTTACAGAGTGTACTGTTTTAGGGGTCAACGGTATCAACAATGAAGCCTAACTTGAATGAAGAGAACAAATGTGTTTATTTTGTGATTCTGAGTTATAGGCTCTTATATAATTAACACCTTGTGTGTCGATCAAGTTTCAAAGGAAATTTGTAATACATGTATAATCCTTCAGTCCATGCAATACCATTGGTATATTCATTTCGGCTTCAGTTGAGAAATAGATTATAAAAGTTTAATCACTTCAGCAGGGCGATTAAATTTCCTGGAATTTCACAATCATTGGCTTAAGCCCCTGGGCCGAAAAGTAACACCAGAATTGGAAGCACATGCCATTTTAAAAGAAATACATGTATAGAATGACTCACCCACACGAAGAAATAGCAATGCACTGAACATGGACAGACACACTGGAGCAAACACCCCAGAAAACGTTTCCAAATTACGGGCGCTTGGCCCTTGCGCGGATGGCATTTCAGGTTCATCCGAAGAAGTGCTCAAGTCAGGATTGACACTGCGATGTTTCTGAGACAGAAGAGGAGTTCTGTCAGTACTGGTAGTCGAAGGGGACGCCGAATCCATCGAGCCTTCACGAATATCACTCATTTTCTTTTTAGGACGAAACGAGAACAAATGCCACTATGTTGTCGCGTGGAAACACACTTTAACTCGCACTTTTTGGATACGTTAACTTTTTTAAGACTCGCTTTCATTGCCGCAGCAAGCAAATAACCACATACACGCCCTCATCACGCATACTCGCAAACTTTCAATCAAATATGGCAGAATCAGATGACTGAACGACAGCCGACAGCTAGCGCCGCTAAGTGTCAAC
>JAQGAF010006140.1:0-10737 GCA_034687865.1 Kryphioiulus occultus | reverse complement strand
TCTGGAGAATAGTGTACAACTTGTGCGGCTACTTCTGGTGTAGTGGTCATTTTATCGAGAAACCGTTAATTAACAATGTCTAGATGTGTGTTCATTAAGCTCTGATAATCAAATTGCATTCATAAACACTTATGGCCACAGGGGTACAATAATGCAAATGTAATAAATAATGCAAATTTGGGTTGCTCTAAGTTCGACATTTTGCACATCCAATATGCAAAATGAATTTAATGCAATTAGGCGAATTATAAAGATAATTAAATTGTCAACAAAACGCATTTTTCCGATTTTAAATCGGACATTTGGTTTCTGAGAAAAACAAATTTTTAATCGATTCATGCTGGTGAGTCAATTTTTTTGCATTCAAGTGTAGATGGATGGTTATGGATACCATTCTGGCAAATAGGAAGAACAATGTTGGGTATGTGGACAATGGTTACGCTGCAATATGATCTGCATCTTCCATCGGGTAAGGTCTGTTGCATCCTGGAAGTTGATAAGCATGACTTAATTAGCATGTCCGGTGCAGTCTGGTCTAGTTAACCACTTTTAGATTAAAATTTCACCCCAATGCATCACTCGTTTTTCATTTGCATAGTTCTGGGATTTAAGTAGTCTATTGCTTCTAGTTGATCAATTGCCCCCAGAACATAAAGCTGTTTTTCAATGCTGGCTTTACACGTGCAAACAACAACATGACATGTCCTAAATTGCTGGTCAAAGCCAGCGTCTCATCAATGTCAAGTGCTGAAGATTTTGTAAGCATCCTATTGGACGTATAACCCAGATTTAGTGTTCTGGGAAGTTAGTTGTTCATGGACTGAGCAATTTCTCAGCACTTCACACTGCAAATAAACCAGCGCCATCTATCGTGCGTTCCGTCATCCATGTTATCTCCTCAAGAATACATACATGTACATGTAAACTGACGATAGTGTTCTTTACAGTTTTAATGGTGGTTCAAAAGGTCGCATACTGTTCTTTGTCTTGGAAGTGACACAGCAAATTCAGTTGTGCTATTTTTGTTCTACAGTAGTACGAACACATTGGTCCAACAGTTTTAGAAATCACATGTTACCCATAGGACACGCATGATTGAGTAATCCAGAATACCACGCTTATAATTCAGTCCTTTTCAAGGGCATCTAAATCGGATGCGTTTTATGATGACACGTAGTAAATTAACAGCAGTCATTCACCTCTTGGCTTTTAATGCCATTCAGTGTAACTTCTCATAAATTTCAGCGTAGATTGAAAGTGTAACCAGTATTCTATTCTCCAGTTACTGATGCTGGGTAAGATTTCCAATTTTAAATTGCCCTTGAGATGTTTACCACATTCTGAACACATGAGCAAAACTAATACTACTTTAGCACAATCATGTCGTAATGGACATTCTTATCTGCGAAATTGTGCTTGACTTTAGTTTTCCATATATCATTTGCGATTCTGTATTTCTGTCATGCAGTGTTTTCACTGCATATATCTGCATCATGTTAACACGTGCATGATATTAAGACTGGTTGAACGCTCATAAAAAAAACATTAAAATTATTCCAGTACTCTTTTCACTTGTTGCCTATTTCATTCCCTGATTTCTACCAAACTTTACAAATATTTTGGTTAATGAAATGTACAATGATGCACTTTTACTTCTTTTATTTCTGTTTAAAAGTTTATAAGTTAATAAATGTTAGGGCCTATTAGGGCCAAATAAATGCTTGTTCGACTGTTTGTGTTTCGGTACACACTGATTGGTTCTTCTGAGCGCTAATGTGTATTCAGAGGTATGTCGTTGCCTAAAGGAAAACCACTTTCACCCAATTTTGAGTAATTTACCCAGGTTTGGGAAGCTGATGTTTGCAATGTTATACTCATGCATTATTTATGATGTACATGTATATATACACATCATGAATATTCTAGAAGCTGCATAGAATCTTGATTGTCAATTAATGTTTTGGAAAACAAAATGGTGGCAACTCCCACAACATTTGCAAACTATACATCTACATGTTCAACAATCCATAGATTTTAAACTCTGGCTGTTGCTGGTGACGCATCAAATAATCAGCAGCTATTCCATCAAGATTATCAGAATTTTACCGTATCTTATCTAGTCTGTGGAAAAATACATGCATTATCATGATGCAACAGTAATAGTCTGGAGCTCAGCAATTTAAGATAAAAATGAACCTTGGAAGTTTGAGCAGACAAAACATGTAGATTCTTCAGTAGCATTTTATCGGTTGTTTTTAATCAAATGCAGAATTATTTCACGTGAATGTTGCGAAGTTGCATCAACTGAATTTCCACTAAAATTTGCCAAACAGTAACGAGGAACCCTTTTTTACAAGACTGTTTTCATGAAACTTGCACATTAACCTTTGTTATAGATGGTTGTGCTGCCATGGTCTCAGATTTATTTTGGTTTTATCAGCGACAGTGCCATCGAACATCTACGTTCCGATGAGTTCACGATTAGCGAACGTGATTAATTGTGAAATTGGGTTCAAGTTTCGCCGCCAATGGTCAAATTTAGAATCATGGATGGCTTTTCTACCCTTTTTTGCTCGATTGGCTGAAGGTTGATTTTCGAATGTGTGTTAGTTAAATTTCATTCCGGTTTACTTCCACCAAGATGCAATTCCTGGTCTGGAGTCTTCGGTTGCATACCCAAACAAAGATCAAAGGCAACGCTATAAAAAGCGCAGCACAAACAAATCCTTGTACTTTTAAAGTTAAAAAAAAACAATATCAAAGTCAACCTTTACATCGAATTATCGCATTATGGACCATGCATTCTGAGGATGGAAACATACTGCCAAAATGAAACCAAGTAGAAGTCACGCATGCAGCACGAACAGAACAAGGCGGAATCAGACACAGGATGAACTTCAACCCTATCACTTCGTGGGCACTGATCAACATTTTTTCTTCCATTTTGCCTCAATTGGATGATGGCACTATATATGTTTTGCCTAATGATGAGTTGCCGTTAGTTTCACCATTGGAACAGGATGATCGGGGGCTTGTCTCCTCCTGATACCAACATCAGCTTATAATACAGTATTTATGGACCTAGACATATAATCACCATGAGAAATAAACGCCCATTTTGAATTCACCTATAATTTAAACTTGGACAGTAGACTATAGCAGTCAGTTGCCTTGGGCAAGCATTCCATGTCTGACAAGCTGGGAACCTGAGCCTAAGAATTGAGAAACACCTGGATTTGACCCCTGATTTTCAGTCAAGTTTCTTTATGCCCACCAACGCCTTCCTAACCTGGGCAAATTACCCACAATTGGATGAAAGTGCTTTTTTTTTTCTTAGGGTAACGACACTTCAGAATACACATTACAATACGTGTATACCATAAGTGTCTGAAACAGTCTAACAAGTATACATTTGCTATTTAGTAAAGTATTATCTTGTTATTGCTGATAATAAATGCATGTAATGAATATTTTACTTGCATTTGTCATAATGGACTTTCTGATTAGCAGTTTTGGGTTAAAAGTACTTTCTCGTTAGCGGTTTTGGATAAGACTTTCTCGATCATTAAGGGTTTTGGGGAAAATGAACTTTCTCATTAGCGGTTTTGGGTAAAAAGGACTTTTTCATTAGTAGTTTTGGGTAAAAAGGACTTTCTTATTAACGGATTTGGGTGAAAAAAACCTGTTTTGGTAACAAGGATTTTCTCATTAGCGGCTTTGGGTAAAGAGTGGTTTTAGTAAAGGAAAATATTTGAGGAGCACTGCTCTAAAATTCCGAGCTAATATGGCCAATTAGGGCTCCTAAACAATACCCACAATGCCAACAATCTTCGTAAGATATTTTTGCTGTGTTTTGACAAAGTATTCTAGCTGCTCAATTTATTACAACTACTTAAAATCTCAATTAGAAATGCAAAATTTTAAATTCAAAATTACTTATAATTAAAGTAAATGTCTTCCAGTTATAAATGTCAATGCACTTAACTTTATCAAATTATCACGTGAAATAAATCTTTAAACCGATGTTCCTCTGAATAATTTGTAACACGATATTCTAATTGATGGCAAATATTTATGTATTTTAAAATGTTATGGTTGACAGGCCTATACGATTAAAGCTTTTGCATCAAATCAATGCTGGGCCACTTATACCGGTACACCTGTATCGCAATTATGCATTTGGTGATTAACAAGGGCTTTAATAAGCTCCCATGGTCACCCCTGATTAAACTCACTTATAAACAAGGGTGCATCTCGATAATGTGTTAGAAGCAAGTATAATTCTTACACGTACAAGATATTGTGTTAAAATATACTGTAATATGAACAATTCTTTCACAGCAAATGCAAGATTAACCAAAAAACTTCTGTAATTTCACAAAACGAAACTTGAGAATGCTAAAGGATGATCCATACTTTCGAAAAAGCTAGCATGGTTGGTAAACTGTCAGGAAGAAAACATAAAAACAATAGTTGAAAAAGTTATGGAACGTTACTGAAATGCATTACGAATTGCAAAATATATTGCAAATGCATTGATCGTTTTTATCGTAACACGAAAAATATACTTGCTCGCGTATTTAGAAACTATATATTACAAAAGTTTTGTGTGCTACATTGATTTGAATGACACCGATGTATTTTTGAATTTTAAACTTTATTTCATTGCCAGTACTAATTTATTTATTGAATATTTAGATGTAATGTTTTTTAAATTCAGAATTGAGATTTTTTTAAACCTCGAAATTATGAAATATTAGCGAGGCTTTTGACATTTACAATGCATGGAATATCAATTTTAAAATGCGTTCTTCAATGCAAACAGAATACATTACACTACATATTCTTCAATGCTCACGAACTAAGCTTACATTACAGTGTGCATTACACAATACACTCTCCAACACACATAATACATTGCAATACTCATTACAAACTGCTTAAAACACATTTTAAAATGCAACTTGAAATATATTTGTCACTACAGTTTGAAATATATTTGTCACTACAGTTTGAAATTTATTTGTCACTACAGTTTGAAATTAAATTTGTCTTAATCTATAGACATTTTGAAATGCATTTGGTTCACCATGCATTTTCCAAAGCATATCTTACTATGCATGTCTAAATGTATTACCATTACATGTGGGAATTGGTCATGATGGTCAGGGAAATTTTTTTAAAAAACTGGATAAGCTGATTAGTTAAAATTGTACAAAAAAATTTACTGCGTGGAAGTTTGCTGGAAGGAATAAAAGGCAGCCACGTTGGACTGATTTTATGTTGATTTAATATTTCATAAATCTGATGTCTGCGCTGCTACTTTCTCGAGCTGCTATTCTTAGCTGCGTAAATCAATCCAGCAAGTAATCGTTAATGTCATCTTTTCTTGCTGGGTTAACTTTGCCCATCAACAATCGTACAACTTCCCATTATTTACAAGTTCTTCTGATCGATTCTGAAAAACTTAAAGGGTTTCGCCTTACAGCGATTACGGCTACTACACTTTGCACACTGGGAATGGTTAATGGTCACAAGTTCTATTTATGAGGATAGAGTAAAGAGCAAGGTTTGTGCGTTTGAGCTCGATATGCGCAACCAATGCCAGACTTCAGACGAGTCAATGACTCAATATCCTCCATTAAGGACTTTTCAAACTCGAGCTGCAAAGGAGCAGAGTCCACCCTCCAAAGTCCAGTGCCAAAGTACACCCGAAATCGAGGAGTTCGTACACAGGGTTGGTACTTTTGGTTTGCATGCTGGTTATCTTTTTCTGGTTAATCTAGCATGTGACGTGTGCTGTGGACGTAACTGGTTGTTGACGTGTTTTTACATGTGGTTCTAAAATACAACCACTTTTGAATTTTTCTTATCTTCAGCATTTCTGTGATCTTCGTGAGGCTGTTGTTGTTACTCACAATTTGAATTAAAACTTTTTGAGGTGCACCAGGTCCTGACCAGGTTTACTTCGTGAGATTTATAAGTTTTTTAAGTAAGCAAAATGGGGATCTTTTAAGAGAACTGGTTTGAATGTCCAGCATATTGGAAGCTTTTTGTAGAGGTCCTATTGCTTTTTTGCACTTTCTACTGCCACCTGTCTGAGGAAAATGGCACTTCTTGAGATTGATCAGTAGGTTAAGCTAGAAGTGTCTTAAACGTGTAAGTTCGTTTTGAGTGAGTAATTTAATACGATAAAAACGACATGGTATTGAACTGATAAACAAAACTGATTGAGCGAATGTTGGTCAAGCGAGTTTGATTTTTAAAACCATTTAACATGATGCGAACGTGATCTGTTTGTCTTTCTTCAACCTTTTTGAAGTTATTTTTAACCGACTTCCAGACATCACGGAGTGCTGAAATTTGGCACACAGCTTAATTACGTGAGACATTTGATTGTATTAAAATTTTACATCAGCGTAGAAAAATGCACTCGAAACCATGATGACCTAGAATGCATGTTGCTATAGCAACTTTAATCGGGGAAAAAATGCGTTCGAAATAATTTGATAAATTGATTTAAAACACTACTTGAGGTGCATGAGCTTATTTAATAAACGCAATCAAAATGGGGAATTTTCAAAAGTTGTTTGAATGTCTTGGCGATTTCAAGCTTTTTAGAATCATTTTATATTAGGCTCTCTCGAATAAGTCATAATAAAAGGTTTCATCTGACAAAAAAACGTTACTAATTTTCTTTTATCAACTCTATATTTCATAGAATACCTGGAACTCGTCAAGTTTAATGGGAGTTACCAAATGTAAATTGTGCAACAGATTGTCTGGCTATTTTAGGCTTTATTTTAGGTTTTATCGAATAACACATTAGAAAGTTTTACCTGAAAAAACTTTCTACTATTTCTATGTTTTATAGATTCAATAATTCATACTAATTGGAACTCACCAAATTTAATGGGATTGACCAAATCGAAATAATGCAGCTGAATGAAACGGCTATTTC
The DNA here is from genome assembly GCA_034687865.1 of Kryphioiulus occultus. Taxonomy (NCBI): domain Eukaryota; kingdom Metazoa; phylum Arthropoda; class Diplopoda; order Julida; family Julidae; genus Kryphioiulus; species Kryphioiulus occultus. The sequence goes on along the minus strand of JAQGAF010006140.1, from coordinate 3,776 downwards.
AAGCTTTTTTAAACTTTTATTTTAGGTTTTCTCGAATACAACAAATTATGAAGGGTTTACTCGAAGAAATCTTGCTATTCCTAATGTTTTATCGACTCCATAATTCAGTGCCATAATTCATGGAATACCTGAAATCGCCAAATTTATTGGGAGTTACCAAATATACATGTAGATCATACAAGTGATGCAACTGAACATGGGGACTATAATGATGTAGGTTATCTGCTTATACAGAAATTACAAAACGATACAATTTATTCAATTAACACATGAACAATGATAGTTCAACATGCGATATGATATTTGGTTTATAAATACTGTTTTGATTAAAAAAGTTTGGTTTACTTCATTTTCCACACTTGGTGATAAGTTGATCACAAGTAGTAATGATTTTGTTCATTTTCAAATCTTCAAATTCGGGTCAAAACTTTATTTGCAGATTAGCCTGAAGGATTTAATGAGTTTTTTTTTAAACCAGTGCAATCTGACTGTCAGATACGATTAATTTAAAAATAAGCCGATACTACAGACGATCGGTTGCCAATTTGTTGATCAACCTACAAAGCTTAATAAATGGCATGGCATGAGATGACAAACGTCTAATTATATTAAGCTTAAATGCAACTATCGCCACTGATTAAGTGGTTCAGTAATTTTTCTTATCCATTTTGAAAAAGCCAGCCTGGGTGGCAAGGGGTGAGATGGTGGCGAATCGGATTTCACCAAGGAACGGGTTGAGTTTCGCTGTTTTTAAAGCACAAAAAATCGAAATTTTAATTAAAACTGTCACTGAATCTCCCCATTGAACATCAGATTCGCGATACAAGTTGGCAAACTTTCCAACTTTGATTCAAACTAGCATCGAGTTGCACCAAGTTTGCAAATGGGGAGAACTAAACTTTAAAAAAAAAATTGAGTAAAAATACTTTGCAGAGGTTGTTGATATTCGCAAAGGCTAATAGCGAAATCGATGATGAACAAAGCTCTGGTAACAATACCTGCAGTGCATTGCTCTTGGATAGCAGTCAATATTTTTTGTAATGTTTCAGTAGGAAAACTTAAGTTTACTGGTGCAAGCAGCCTGCAGAGCACCTGCATATTACCATACAAGTATAAAACGTTCTATTTCATTTTTTTATTTATTATTTTTTGGTAGGACGTGAATCACTTGCACGTGTCTATATGATTGCAAACATTTATTTGTGATACGTGTATTCGGAAGATATGCATGAACCAGGCAATTTTGGGTACTTTCATATTAAAATTAAAATGTCAACACTTTTAATTAATTAATAACGATAAATTTGACCAAAACCCAAGTGCGAGCGTGAATAACCATCAGACACAGGTAGAGATAAGAAAGCTAAGACCGATATTGCAGAAGAAAAATGAAAATTTATTTACCTGACTGATAAGACGCACGACTGCCATGTTCAACGTGGAAATATTGGCGTTTGTTGACAACTGTATCGAACGTTGAATTGTTCAGATAAATTCGGACAGACTGACACACATCGACGACTCTTTCGTTTTCATGTGGAATGGTGGAATGTTCGAATTCAAACCATCGGTGATTTCTCGCAACGCGACACAACGTCTTCGGGTTCGTTCGGAAGATGACTGGCTGTCAAGTGAACTGCTGTCCAACGTTCAGGATTAGAAAGTGCCAGCTGAAAATGCGCTCATCTGCGTTTTAATAAACAGGTGAGGGAACGATCCCGACACTCGAGGCGCTGCCTCCCGGTTGATGCGCTGAGCTGGTACCGCCTCAATACTTTCCTTTCCGCTTGTAATACGCAACCAATACCGGCTAAAGGTCAGTAAAAATGGCGAGGGTTTAAAGCCCCGGTAACCCTGGTAACGACGCGGCATTTCGGGATCATGGCAACGGCTGGTTTACTCCAGCCGGCTAACGCGGAGGCTCGTCGGCTGGCTTTGAAAATATTGGGCGGGAAAAATCGAATGTTCGAAACATACCCTACAATGCTGTCATTTTATTGAGCCGATTTACTACAGTAGAACCTCTGTAAGGTGACTACCCAAGGGACTGTCGCAAAATGGTCAACATAAGGAGGTGGTGGTGTTGAGTTGCATGGTGGGCATGGGTGTTTGAATCTGCCATAATACAATACCAGTATTGCTATTGGGCTGCAAATTTATCCAGCAATTACACGTACAGTAGTACTGGAATTTTAACGCGGAAACACCGTAATGTACAGTGTACTTGGAAATTTCATTCCGTACGATTAGAAATCACATCAAGACAATTAATATACCTGTTGTGGTAATAAACAGCACAAATCTCGAATCAAATTCCGCAATGTTTTATTTTTGAGTTTCCAATTAAAAGGAAATTTCCCTTATTTTCGGCCGGTCAAAATGAACTCTTATACCTCTATAGAGACAGTTACTTTTCAGGGCTGTACAGTATAAGTTTTGCAAGCAGTCAATAAATTAAATCATCCATGACTTTACATGTTAAGACCAGGCTAGTCAATATACAGAGCAAATTACTATTGTGTGTCATAGTCCAAGTGGCAACATGTCGAGGTCACTTTCCATTGAGCTAATGTGGTGACCTGCGTAACATATAATTTCCCTAAAATTTGGCTAGGATTCTTCATAGTACAGTCAAACTTGGTTATACACCTTGTAACAATCACGGTTATAAGCAGATTTGGTTTACGCAGATTTCCATAGAATCGTTCGCGGTTACAGCGAGCACACTTCTCTGATATAACTAGCAAATTTTAAAAAATACGGTATTCAAGACACCAAAACTTCACCAAAACTTTCCATAAAGCAATTGAATTGAATCTAGCCTTTGGCTTCTCAATAGTTCTTCATAGTGAGTTCGGAAATTATCGCCGCATTTTTATTAAAGACATAGCGAAAAAGTTTGATAATATCAAACAAACTTTTTTTTTTTTTGAAATTTTCCAGTAGTGATATATTATACCGCCCTTCGCCGCTAGAGGGCGCTGAGTAGTAAAATTGCACCGTCATCCGAGTATGAACGGGCTTGATTTGTAAACAAATATTTTCTACTCTTAACATTTATTTTGGAAGTGATTTGTGGACGGGCGGCCCCTAGTTACTAGTCACCAAACATCATATTAGTTGAAGCGCTTTATGAGTTTATCCGAAACAGGCTTAGGTGTTTACATTTATGCAAAGATCCTAACCACGCAGGAATTCAGAAATTCTAACCACACAAGATGATCAGTTCTTCCAAGCACCGGTAGGTGGTGCAAAATATAGGTATTGGCTGTTTAGCGGCTCGAGTTCAAATACTTGGACTTATTTCCTTCATTGACGTGAGAAAAAGTAATAATAATCTCAGCTTTCAAAACAAATTTGATCATTTTAATTTATCTTGGTCAGCCACCTAAATTGATAAGTAGGAATAAAATTTTAAAATGGATTCCAGCAGTATTTTCCTATTACAAGGTTCTCCTAGAAATGACATTTTCAACTTCCCTGACTTTTCCCTGAGTTTTGCAGGTTTTAAAACAAATTTCCCTGACCACCCTGACTGTTGAAAATGGAAAAATTTGACATGCCAATCTAAGGAATGCTATATTTATTGTCTATTATACACTGTACATGTACATGCATATGAACAGGTTCACATTAGTTTTCTCAATTACTTACAGTACATGTACAGTATACTGTAGATTTGGTGAATATGGTCGCTAAAACATCCCAACAGCTTGTTAGCAAAAGTAAAATCAGGGATACACTGAATAAAGCCAATTATCATGGACGAGCTGCGA
>JAQGAF010006139.1:0-10738 GCA_034687865.1 Kryphioiulus occultus | reverse complement strand
GGGGTGTAGTCCATCAACCCAAATTAAGATTCGGTGGGTACCACCGAGACATCATTGTCAAATTGAATTTCTTGAAGTTTAAGACTATCCTTTGGAAGAGAATTCCAACGTCGAATGGCATGCAGAAAGTAAGACCAATAGTAAGAAACCGTATGGGCATGCAATTCCATAAGCGGATAACAAGTGACATTAGACTTATCCAAAGACTTCTTACTCCGTATCCAAAGACTTCTTACACCAACATACACTGTAACTATAGCAACTCGAAGATGTCCTTAAAAATGGATGATAAAACTACATTAGAGACTGTTCAAAAGTTGCAATTAGTTAATTCCAGAAGGCTTGATGTTGCAAAAAGGGTAAACTAATATAAATTATTAGAAAGATTTGGGTCTGTAGCAGTATTTCCATTAGCCTATTTATTCCAACTCCTAGTTACACTGGAATTGGACTTCCAGGGTTCCTCCACATCTGGATAACCTGGAAATGTCAGGGAAATTGGAAAATCTTGGACAAGTCAGGAAAAATTGATTCAGAGAAATCCAGCATAAGTAATAGAACTACAGTTCACATAGTTGGTTATTGGCTAGCACAAAAATAAAAATATAACAAGCAATTCCGCCGAAGAAATTGATAATCAAATAGTCAGTTTTAAAAAATAACATCAAAATTTGCTGTTTCCTAATGAAAATTTGTATTCTGTTAAAATGTCACTTGTTTATGTATAATAGCTGTAGACTTGGCATTCCATACATTGTGATATGCCATATTTGTACACTTTCAGTGGTCAGGGTGGTGTAGGGAATTTGTTTTAAATCCTGGAAAGTCAGGGAAGTTTAAAATTTCATCTTTGCTAGTAGAAGATAAGCTTAGCTCGCTTGGCTGCATGATTATTTTTTCTATAATGACATTTTGACCTACCTTTATCACGAATGCCGAATGTACCTCCTTGAGAATTAAAACACCTACACGAATTACCAGACGAGCGTTTTCTGGCACAAATAATGAGGCAGCGGGAATAAATTAGGCGCGTTTGTACCATGCTGTCAATGGTGGCTGTGCGATTCCAAAGACTCGCTTCGTTCCCATTTAGGTCAATTGCAAAGAAAGTTAGGTTTTTTTTGGTTTTGTATTGGTAACCCTGACGTGCCCATGCATCCGAGTGCTGATCATAATGCCGAAGTGATTGAGTTAGGTATGCATCACTGACTTCTGGTATAGGTCGCCAGCATTGCTGGGAGTTATGTAAATTAGGGAGAAACCGATTTCTTGATGTTTGATGGCAGATGACGGATTCTGCCTGTGGACAACCTGCTAATGGATCTGGTCCTGTATGGAGACGTCAGCAAGGAGAATTGTAAAGTCAGTATATTGCAGTCTGCTGGTGTTGCTTCATGTGGCGTTCAGAAATGTAAACTGCAAAATTCAAGTTGCTAGTCAGATTCTCTATCGTTGCCTGGTAGCATTGGCTGAGGGAATTATGGTGTCTTTGTCGACATTGAAATATTTGAAAGTTTGTGCAGTGTTACCGAACGCTCGCATGTTTTGTGAATGATAAATTCTACAATTAATGTACTCATGGCTTCTGAGTTCATGCCCAAATTGCATTGGTCAGGTCGTCTGAGCATTTGGAAAACCTGGAAAATCAGGGAAATTCGTATGTCTGCACATTCGGTTGCACAACAACTTAATTGTCACGAGGTTTTCATTATAGCACTAGAGTCGAGCAAATCAACAAATAATCAATCTTAAAGATAAATAGAGGAGCCACAGGATGAATCCAACCAATGGATTGATGACTCCATGATTTAAAGTTTTGTCTGGGCGCCTTGAAAACGCGGAAAATCTGGGAAATTCGTATATCTAGTATTTTTATTTGCGGCGCAACAACTTATCGGTATAAGGAGTCTTTTATAAGGACCCAAGAGACGAGAAAATCTGTCATCTTGAAGAAATAAAGAGGGGACCATGAATGAATCCAACAAATGACTGCATGGATTTAAAAAGTGGTGTCTGGGCGCCTTGAAAACACGAGAAGTCAGGGAAATTCGTATGGCTGGACTTTTTGGTAGGAAAAGTCTTTTATAAAAACCAAATAGACGTGTAAATCGATCAAGAAATCAACAATCTTGAGGACAACAGTGATGACTCCATGGATTTCAAAAGTGATGCCTGGGCGCCTGGAAAACCTGGAAAATCAGGGAAATCCATTTGTCTGGACTTTTGGTGGCACAACAACTTTATTTTCAAAAAGACTTTCATAAAAACCCAAGAGACGAGCCAATCAAGAAATCAAAAATCTTGAAGGAAATAAATCCATGGATGTAGAGTAGTGTCTGGGCGCCTGGAAATACTGGAAAATCAAGGAAATTCACAGATGTGAACGTTTTTTGTGTGAAAACAACTTTATTGGTTACATGGCCATCAATGATCCTTCATAAACTCCAAATTAATGAGCAAATGAAGAAATCAAGAATCTTTTGGATTGATGAATCAATGGATTCCAAATGCGGTATTTCTGGACGCTTTGAAAACCTGGAAAATTAACGAAATTCGTATGTCTGAACTTTTTTGTATGGCACACCAGTTTTATTAGTAAGAAGCCTTTCATAGAAGAGCCCAAAAGATGAGCAAGTCCGGCAACCAAAAATATTGAAGCTTAAAGATAGGACCACAGGATTAAGCCAAGAAATTGAGTGATGACTCCAAGGATTTAACAAGTTGTGCATGGGCGCCTAAAAATACTGGAAAATCCGGGACATTTGTATGTCTGGACTTTTTTTGTGGCCCAATCAATTATTGGTAAGATAGTCTTTCATAAAGGCTCGGAGACAAGCAAATCAACAACTTTGAAGATAAACAAGAGGGGAGTACAAGATGAATCCAACAAATGGATTGATGACTCCATGAATTTAACTGTGATATCTGTGCGTCCGAAAATACTGGTAAATCAGGAAAATTCGTACATGTATGTCTGGACTTTTTTGTGGCACAACTCAAGACATCAAGACATCAAGAATATTGAAGAAAAACCATAGGATTGGGGACCACAGGATGAACCCAACTATATATTGGGTTGATGACTCCATGAATTAAAGGATTTAAAACGTTCCCTGAAAAATCAGGGAATTTCGTATGTCTGGACTTTTTGTGGCGCAACTTTATTGGTAAGAAGTCTTTCATAAAATAGCAAGAGGCAAGTTAATCAAGACCTCAAGAATCTAGAAGACAAAACCACAGGATTTGGGACACAGGATGAACCCAACTATTGGGTGAATTAAAGGAGTTAAAACGTTCCCTGGAAAATCAGGAAATTCGTTTGTCTGCGATGTTTTGTGACAAAGCTTTGTATTAATGCGTTGTGAAAGTCGAAAATGTAGCCCCACCTTCTGTTGGATCTCGTTACAGCAACTATTGCGAAACTAGATTGGCTCTGTTTCAAACTTTGATGCAGTCTCCAGGCATTAATTAAGGTGGCGCGTAGATCCCGTGATTATCAAGGTTTCTTGTGTAATCCAATCTCGACCATGCAGTCCCCTGATTAAGATATGGCTCAGTTTTTTGCCTGCCATCAAGGAACATGAGATTTTTTAATAAACTCTCCATGTCGCGCTGCTTATATCGTATCCAAGTTGATAAACAACTGTAAAAGAAAAATGAATTTGAGATCACTAGTAAATTGAAACGTCCCTGCAAAATGACTTTGGAATTATGAAACGGGTTTCTACTTTCCTTATCGCCAAATTGCTGTTCTTAACGTGGTAATGATGTAGGCCTACGATCAGACATTTTTCCTTGATGATTCTTGGAAACTTCTGTACTGACCTCCGTCCCAACTACAAGGAACTTTGATTCAACTCGAAATTCTTTACTTAAATCCAAAGGAGTGTGTTTGGAATGCTCTGATCTGAAGCAGCTTTGGTTGCATGGATACTTTTATCTCTATACGGCTTATTTGCTTTGCCCAAACTACCCAATTATATGGCAGATGTTCCAATATCGTGCGGTGATTGCGCGAATTGTGCTGTTTAAGGGCGCTACCGTGGTTTTCCACAAAATACCAGCATAGAAGGCTGTGGGCTCATTGCGCCAATAACAAGTCTCCTGATGGTATTTTGAAGCGTATAGTCCTTATTGAAATAGATTAAATTGCCAACAATAACTAAAGAGGGGTTGTTATAGTGAGATCATGTTGGAGCCATAGATCCTGCCATGGTTCCCTGCATGAGGCATTCTATTTTAAGATCTTGCAAAGAAGAATTCTGTTCTCTTACAACCCTTGTGGACGCTGCTTGATTGGGCACTTGAGCTTTTGCACCAAGTTGGAATGATACAGTTCAAAAATTGCCGAGTAGGCCGATGGTGCTTTTTGTAAAGACCATTTTAAGCGTGCATTGTGAAATATATTTTAAGAAAACATTTCCAAGTGATTGAGTAATTAAATGCAGAGAAGTAAGTGTAGGGCTATGCCATATTGTTATGTTGACATAACATTTTGTTTGCATTAACAAATGTGCTTGATTGTGTTTACAGAAAAAGCATATGATAGGCCCAGGTACACTGTATATCCAAACTTTATTCGTTTATTCTCCAATAGTCCACAGGGCAGAGAGCCCGGGCTGAGAATTTATTCAGAAATAATAAATGTTATTGAGAAATTATAATAACGAAAGTAATTCTGTGGGGAATTGTTTTGAAAACTTGCTTGTTGATGGTCAATAATGAATTTGTTACAGTATGCCAGTCTAAAGTTTAAAAAATTAACTCAAATTATTGCTTCTAATCCACAATTCAATACAAAATTCTTTGCTAACATGAATCATTATTGGTTCACCCATTTGACTATCTTGCACTTTTTAACAAGTAAGAAGATACTTTATCAAGTAAAACGAATTTATTTTTTAGTGAATTTGCAAGGACGCTGCTTGATTGGGAAATTGAGCTTTTACTCCAAGTTGGAATGATACAAAGTTGTACAAAAAATTGCAGAGTAGGCTAACAATGGTGATTTTTGTAAAGACTATTTTAAGTGTGCATTGTGAAATATATTTTAAGACAACATTTGCAAGTGATTGAGTAGTTAAATCCATTGAAATAATTATAGGGTTACCATATTGTTATGTTGTCATACATTTTGTTTGCATTAACAAATGTGCATGATTGTGTTTACAGAAATAGCACATGATAGGCCCAGAAATACCCAAACTTCCTTCGTTTATTCTCCAATAGTCGACAAGGCAGATGCCAAATTAGGTTTTGCCACTTAGGGCTGAGACATTTATTCAGAAATAATAAATGTTATTGAAAAATTACAATATCGAAAGTAATTCTGAGGGGAATTGTTTTGAAAACGTGTATGTACTTTAAGTAGCCTAGTCATTAATGAATTTGTCATATATGATGCCAGTCTAAGGTTTAAAAAAAATAAGCACAGATTATTCCTTCCAATCCACAATTCTATTCAAAATTCTTTGCTAACATGAATTATTATAGGTACACACACTTGTTAAAATGTCATTTGTTAAAGTGTAATATACAGGGTGTTTTTTTTAAAAACTTTCCACCATGATTATTCCAAAAACCGCATGAGTTAGAGAAATCGTGTTTGGGGATTGTTTATCAGCCGTAGGGGGAACCATTTGTAAAATACTCGCAAATGGCAGTGACCCACCACCTGACCCCTAGTGACCTCAACTTCAAAATTTCAAATGGCAACCCATACCTTGTGATATCGTAAATGAAAGCCCTTTAAAAATTGATGAATTTTGGCGTAAACGAAATTTAAATCGGCCCACCCAATCAGTCGCTACGCACGAAAATGTGGTTTTTCAGTATTTTGTTCATAATTCCTTATTATTACCAAAAGATGGAATTACATGATGAAACCTCTTGGAACCATTCACAATATTACTATTGTGCATGAATATTTAACGTCAGAAATCGGCATTCTGCTAGTTTTGGAAATTTGTAAAATGTGAAAAAATATTTTCTCGTAATGGGACGGTATGCATGGATAGTGGACTGTCATTGTAAAGTTTTCAGAATGCCGAGTGATTTTGTGCAAACAAAAGTAATATCGGTTGATGGGTACAGAAAACATTGTGCCTTGTGATATCTTAAATGAAAGCCCATTAAAAATGATGAATTTCGGCGAAAACGAAATTGAAATTGGCCCACCTAATCAGTCGCTACGTCCAAAAATCTGCAATTTCATTATTTTTCAAAATTGACAATTATTATTAAAAAGATGGAATTACATGATGGAGCCATTCACAACATTACCATTGCACATGAATATTTAATGTCAGAAATATGCACTTGCCAAATTTTCGAAATTTATAACAGCGAAAACTAAATTTTTCGTAATGGGACGGATTGGCTTGTACTTCAATCAATAATGTAATCAGGGTCAAGTAATTTGTCGGGAACAGTAGTAAAATCGGTTGACCGGTATCATAGATATGATCGAAAATGATTTCTAGTTGGATTATGCGTGGTATTATTTACGTACTATCAACCGATTTTACTGTTGTTTGCACCAAATCACTCTACGTTCTTAAAACTTCCAATGATGGACCACCAGCCATGCATACCGTCCCATTACAAGAAATTCAGTTTTCACATTTTGCAAATTTCAAAAACTTGCAAGTGCAAATTTCTGACGTTAAATATTCATGCACAATAGTTATGTTGTGAAAGGTTCCAAGCGGTTTCATCATAATAATAATTCAAAAAAAAAATGTCGGGCATAGCGACTGATTGGATGGGACGATTTTTATTTCGTTTTTGCCAAAATTAATCATTTTTAATGGGTTTTTATTTAAGATATCACAAGGTGTGGGTTGCCATTTAAAATTTTTAAGTTGGGGTCAATAGGGATCAAGGGGTGGGTCACTGCCATTTGCGAATGTTTTACAAATGGTTTCCCCAAACATGATTTCGCCATATCATGCCGTTTTTTAATAATTAAGGTGGAAAGTTTTTTAAAAAAATCACCCTGTATATGTATTTAGTAAGCTGGAATGGCGAAAACTAATCAATGTTTTGCGCCCTATCTTGCACTTTTTAAAAGACTAGAAGTTATTTTATCAAGTATAATAATGTTTTGGTTTATTTCCTTTGAAATTAAAAAAAATGTGTGCGATGATGTACAATGGAAAAAATATAAAATTAGAAAATGTTGAGGGAATATTGCTTAAATATAGTGTTTATCGATTTTTTCCAGCTTTTGTAACGTATACATGTATACGCTGGTATAACTAAATTCCCATAGAACTGGAAAATCTTGAATTGTCAGGGAATTTGGAAGGGTCTGCAGTAGTCAGAGAAAGGAGATTCGTTTTGAAATAGGCATAGTCAAGAAAATTGAACATATCAATATTACCTTTGCTATCACTGAACTCGGTATTAAGTAACACGAAAGTCGGGAGATGGCACACTAAGTCAGCCATGCATTGGCCTAATGTATATAGAAATGGCGAATTCCCCATTTTAACTCATTTATCGAAGAAATCAATAATGAAATTACCAATTTGAGAAAAAAAACTGATCTGAAATTTGCTGTTTTTTATGTTTTTTACGATAGCTTCTTGTTCTGTAAAAACAGGTAGGCCTATGCTTTTTAGACATATTGATATTGCCTGATTTTCTGTATTCGTCTTGACAAATTGAGACATTCTTCGGTCCAGACATTGGAAAATAGACCCATATTTCACGATGGCAGACGTCAGGTCTGATGAGCTTTGGCCATAATGTTCGGCACATGAATGGCGAAAAGCCTGTTGAGCTTCCATTGGCCACCGTTTACAATGGCTCAAGTAATCCTGCTTAATGCTAACTTAAGTCCTCTTTGACGCTTTATCGCCATCTATGGCCAATGGCCATGTCTTCGTGTTTGTCTCGCTCGAGTGGCTCGGCTGTTGATGATATTTGACATCTACTCAGAAGTGACCAACACTACACCTTGTTTACGTGCGACATTAATTTTATGTCTCCGTATCTGTATTCTTCTTGGGCTGCTGATCATGATGGATGAAGCCCTTGCCCCGTTCCAAAAACCTTTTAAAGAGCTCGAAAAACACGGCTTTCCAGGCCACGTGATGGCCTTTTAACAATTTATATCTGTTTCTGGAAGGCTGGCCTTCTGCTGAGGTCTTGTGCGTGCCCAAGATGACTTCGGGATGTTCCCGGCGAGCGTTCAGAAGATGCTGTTTTTCTCGATTTGCTTCAGAGAATTCCTCTGAGAGCAGAGCAATGTAAAAAGTTTAGGTAGTTTCATAATTTATTGACATTTTTCAAAGGGCACGCTCTAAAATGGCAAATGGACATTCGATGGCCATTGAATCGCCATGCGGACATTACGGACTTATGCCTCCTTCGCAAAATAAAGCAAGATGTTTGCATGGCTGAAAGCTCTTAGTTAATGGCCTGTTTGCTTAGTGAGGGATCAGAAGCCTGGTCAACATTGTTCGAAAACATCCATTTGGGGATTTGGGCAGATTCACAGGCCACATGGAGCTATCGGAAGATTTGGCGTCACCTTAGCAGAAAGGAGCAAAATGGATTCAGGGGGAATCGAGACACCATTACTTGAAGAAGTTCTGGAAATAAAGGCCACTGAATTATATTATCAGATGTAACATTAGGTGCTCTTTTGTATAAAACTTGCTTAGCTTCAGCTGGTACAAATGATTGGATACACAATGGTATATGCCCTGCTCCAAATGTTTGCGTATTAGTAATTGTTGTGTGTTTAAGTTAACCTGGAATAGCTAACCTAGCCTAAACTTACGTAACAATATAATTTCTGATTACGCTGCCCCTAACAGCCAGGCAATCACTGCCAGCCTACGAGCCGCTAGGAGAAGCCCACTTTCTCATAGCGGCTGTGCAGTAGCAGGACAATTACAACCAACTTATTAGATTGGAAAAATAAAAACTGCATCTTCAAGTAATAAATAGCTAAACCTTGGAAGTGCTTTTGGTTTCTAGCCTCAAATAATTTCTGTTGGAAATTTTAAGACATGACTGGGGTAAACCATGAATTGCACTACACGTTGCGTGTCTGGGAGAATTAACGTAAATCAGCGGTTGCATTAACCTTAGGTAAATTGGGTCTCTAATTGCATAATTTTATCGTTGTTGTAGCATTAAAGAAAATGAGGTAAAATTAAGGGTGCCTGGATGGTTTATTCATTAGGGTAGGGTTAATGTCTGGTAATGCCCTCTGTTTTCGCTTTGATATGCAACGAAGAGCAGGCATAGGGAAAATGCACTGTTGCGTAAATTCTCTCCTTTATGCACACGCTTTTCAGTAGTTTGTGCTATTAGTTTTCTCCAAAATATGCTCAATTTCTAATGCAAACCCACTCGGTTCAGCCTCACAGACCTACGTTATAACCTTTTGCCAAACATAAGAATGCACTTTGTGCACTATGTGCTGGTTAGGCAGCCATGCAATAATTAACTGGTGCTGGGATAGACTTGCAGTTATATTAGTCAAATTTTACTTAAGGTTAACTCAAATAGGCTACTGTAAGCTCGCTTATATACAAAAACTGGTTGCTCGTTTTTGAGTTGTCCAGTAGCAGTAGCTTATCATTTGGACGTCATTTAGAATGAAGATGGCGGGCTGAACTCTAAAAATTGGCAGGTAGCTACCTGCTAGTGCTTAGTGCTAACTCTATACTTACAGAATTTACAAAAATTGGTCAATTTTCGAGAAGGCGTCCTGTTGCAGCAGCTTATTATTTGGGGGGCATTTTGAATCAAGATGGCAAGCTGAACTTTACAAAATGTCAATTAGCTTAGCATTTCTTTGGAATAACAGGGTACACAGTAACAAATTTTAAGAAATAAAAGGAAGAAAACATTGTCAAATGTCCAGAATATATGTAGAGTTCCAGAAGTCGTACAGTAGCAGCAACTTATCGTTTGACGGTTTGAGCACCATCTTGAACCAACATAGCGAGCTCAACTTTAGAAAGAAAAGTTAAATTAGGTAAGTATTTCTTGAGGCTAACTCATATTGTTGTGTAGTTGGCAACATTTGAGATCTGATCTGCATTTCAGGTTTGCAAATCTGGCCTGTAGTCCAGATCTGCAGTTCCGGGTAAGACTGTGTGGCCAACTAATCGAGTATGCAATAACTGGCCTCTAATTTTAGAGAATTAGGCATTCCGTAGCAGCAGCTTATCGTCATTTTGAACAGGGTTGCGGAGTCGGAGTCGTGACCATTTTGGGTGGAGTCGGAGTCGCTAAAAATGCACCGACTCCACGACTCCGACTTTAGCTGATATGGTTAGGTCTTCACACTCTTTCCCAATTATGACAATTGTAATATGACCATGTTGCTGGGTGCACTACTACCGTAGACCCTCCCTTAAAAAGGTTCAAATTTTCTACCCCAATACATTAGTTTTAGTTATAAGGAAACTGCACAAAATCTTAACTGCTAAATTTAACTTCCACTGTTTACATATAGAATACGTCGCTAGCCATCAAATGTTCAACGTAACATTCAAACGACACATTCTAGATGGTGGAAAATATATTTGACTTATAATAATGTATTAAAGAGTTAAATAAAAAACAAAGTGTTTTCAATTCAATTCAATTCAACTCAGTACCCTACAGTCAGCAAATAAATGCCAAGTGGTAGGGGGGGGGGGTCGTACCCATTTTCAGGAGAATTCTCCTACGTCAGTAGCGACTTAGACAACATCATTGTTAAATTGAA
>JAQGAF010006138.1:0-10740 GCA_034687865.1 Kryphioiulus occultus | reverse complement strand
ACGAGTCCCAACCGCGTGCGACGAGTCCCAACCGCGTGCGACGAGTCCCAACCGCGTGCGACGAGTCCCAACCGCGTGCGACGAGTCCCAACCGCGTTCGACGAGTTCCAACCAAGTTCGAGAACTTAATTCTACTGAAGTTCAAACTAGAGTTCAAACACTTGTTCGAAGTATTGTAGAAAAAAACTTTTCAGTAGAAATGCTGTTGAACACTTAATTCGATTGTCGCAATATTCGAACTCGAGCTCAACAAGCCCGAACTCAAGTTTAAACTAATTTTCCAAATTGAATTCAGGTGATAAATTGTCCCGCAGTAAATTGCCGGCGATAAACTGTCCGGGAATCATGCAGCAAGCATCATTTTCGTAAAATTCAGTAACTTCAAATTTATAATGCGACGCAGTATTTTTTCGATTTTTAGGGACCCTTTCAAACACTCCATACCCACTAAAAAGGGCATGGGGAGTCACCATCGTCAATTGGGCCTCTGCTTTTTGGAAAGCACGGAATGTTACCTGTGGGAAGACAAGACCACGGAATGCCCATTCCGTATCAAATCCAAAATGGCCTCCCATAAGAACCGCTTGGAGTGCGGGTCCATTCCTGTCGATGGTTCGTCCAGCAGGATGACATCGGGGTTTCCAATCAGTGCCAAGGCGGTGGCAAGTTTGCGGCGATTTCCACCGCTGTACGTGCCTGCCTGGCGGTCAGCATACGGGATCAAGTCCATCTTGCTAATGGCCCAGTCTACAGTCTTCACAGAGAAAAATTGAATGCTTTGTGCAATTTTTTTACACACTTGTAGGAAACCCCTGTTCAAGATTCAAACCAACCTTTTTGTGTTCCCCGAAGGGGATGCCCCGAAAGGAGCTGTACAGGCTCAAGTGTTCCCGGGCAGTCAGCTCGTCGAACAGGGCATCACTCTGAGGACAGTAGCCGATGAACTGCTGAGCACGGGCAAAAGCGTTGTTGACACTGTCAGACAGAAATAACAGGATTACAACGTGGTTGGTAGTGAGCTCGAAGACATTCATGTAGCTAACACATACCTGAACCCGTTTATGGACACGTCTCCAACGGTACTTGAGGTTTCCCCGGTCAACAGGGCGAAAACGGTTGTCTTTCCGGCTCCGTTGGTGCCCAATAAGCCCAAACACTAAAACAAAACAGTCAAAAACCAGTTAATGTTGAGGAACAGTGTTATGAACTGACCATTCAACAAACTGCCGTTATACCGGGTGGAAAAAGTCCCCATAAAATTCCTTAAGATTTCAATTATGGCACCATGGACCCAAAAGAACATTATTTAGCAATGTATGAGTGGGGCGACACATGTTATTAACTAGAGCCCCAACCAACGGATCTTAATTAGGTCCCAGAATCCAAAAAGCCGTTATACCGGGTGGGGAAAATGTAATGATAATGGGAGCTGCCCAGGGTGTCGGGTGGCACCCCCGGGCAAAAATTTTTGGCCTGGGCGCCATCTTGTTTTGCTTTTATTCTGGCCTATCCCCCGAGCCTACAGGAGCAGGTCCCCATACGCACGCATGTATGAGTTCCAGTGGGGCAGCCCCCCGCTCATCATAGAACAATTCGGAGGCTTTTGAGCAGAATTCTCCTCCGTTCCTACCCTAAATCCCATTCGCAAATTTAACAAAAAAGTCCCCATAAAAAGGCCATACAATTTCAATTTTGGCACCATGGACTCAAGAGAACAATAAATTAGCAATGAATGGGTGGGGGACACATGTTATATTAACAAGAGTCCCAGAATCCAAGAAGTAATTAAGGCCCTAACCTTAGGACCCAAACAATGAAATGGCCAGAGTGGTGTCAGTCCTCTACCATGTTATATTTCCCTCCAGTTTTTTCCGCCATTTTGATCTGACACAATAAAGCTGTATGACCCAACTATATTCTTTACTAACAACTTATCAAGTTAAACAGCTGTGCACTAACAGGATTCTGGGACCAGCACAACTTATTGTTTACTCAGGATGATTTTAGAAAGGTTCTACTGTCCAATGTTTACGGCAGAATTAGGTGAATTGAAACCTTCCGTGAAAGATTCTTCCACTAAGACTTACCTCGCCATGCTGAATCCCGAGGCTCAGATGGTCCACGGCCAGACAGTCACCCAACTTCTTGGTGCGGTACACCTTGGTCAGGTTCTCAAGTCTCAGGACTTCATCGGCAACCTCCCCTTCAGATACCCGCTGTCTCTCAAGGGCCACATCGTCATCCTCTGCCAACGGTGCCGATGGAAGTCCATTGGGTGTTGGTGGTGCATTGGATGACCGCCTTCGCTCACACAACAGCGTGATGCAGAAGAACAGGATTCCGGAACCAGCCATGGCAAGGAGCTTCTTGGGCATGATGTGCCATGTCCACGGAGACAGCGTTTCATTGGCTCTTCCTATCGAGGCAGAATAATATATTATAAATATACTGATATATATTAGTAGTATATTAAACAAATATTTTAAATGGAATTATTTTGGTAATAATATAAAGTATAATGAAGACATTGATATTATATTACAAATCTATTTTTCATAATATATTATATCTTATTGAGAATATATTCTTAAAATGTTATGGACAATATGTTCTTAATGTATTATGAATATAGTGTGAGGCAGAATAATATGTGAATAATATATTATAAATCTACTGATATATATTCGTAATATATTACACATGTATTTTAAAAGGAATTATGTTTGTAATATATGATAAATATTTTGGTAATAATATACAGTATAATGAACACATTACGAATATATTTTTCATAATATATTATGATATCTTATTGAGAATATATTCTTAAAATGTTATGGACAATGTATTCTTAATATATTATGAATTCAATGTATATCTACATCACAGATTATTACCAAAATGTTTGTGCAAAACAAATCTGGTAATGTATATTTATTATTTAATGTAAATACATCCCATTTGTAAAAATTATATGCGAGTAATATATTATAAATATAGTGATATATACTTAACATACTACACATATAGATTAAAAAAGTAAATATATTTCTAATATATGACAAACATTTTGGTAATAATATATAACGAAGACAATTATATTAAGAATATATTTCCCATAATGAAGTCATGTATGTCACATTATTGGAAAAAATGTGTGTGTACATGTGCAATATATTCCCCATATATTTATTTCACACATGGTACAATATATTACACATTTTAACAGCATTAATAATATACATTATTACCAATATATTAGAGCTACCTGCTGTAATATATTCGTAATATATTGAAGCAAGTATCTGAAATATATTCAGCATGCATTATACACGATATTTACTTGACATATTTCATACATTTTTAATATATGGATTCTACATGTATATAATAATTATGTTATCCATATATGAAATCAGGCCAATTTTGGTATATTTTCAATATATGGGTAATATATCCAAAAAAATGTTTTTTCCATATGGGAATACATAGCAGTTGTTTTGTTTTCCAAAGACCTTTTGAAGATTTCTGCTTACCCAAGATTTCCAAAGATGCCATTGCATCTAAGTACGTCTGGAACTTACTGAGCTGTGTATCATCAGTATTACCAACTTCCTCATCAATTGCCATATCGTTTGGGATAGAAATGGCGAATTTGTGTTGTGCCATATCGACAAGGAGGTCAGCCTCGAGTGAATCCGTTGTGTTTTGTGCATTATTTGTTTTAAAATGTTGTGCAAATGCTTAAATTTAAACTTGAAAGCATCACTGTGTATTCAAGTGCATTATGTAGCAGGTCAAAGATTTGTTATGACAGCTGTGTGCATGCGCATGATTTCCTTCAAGAATCTTCCGTGTTGGCCAAATCTGAGGGTATTGCACTGATTACCCTCTTTTGTAAATATTTTGCTAGCATTTCGTCAAAATCGGTACCATTCCGACCTGAGGGTGTCCCGTAACCCCAGCATAATAGGGCAAATGTATATTTTTATATTTCTGGAGATTATGATCTATCTGAACGAGGAAAACGACTGAATTTGTACATTGGGAATAGTTGTAGTCATATTCAGAAATTTTGTGTTTGTATTGCCTTCTTTAATCGTTCTCCTAGGATGCTGAATTAATGATACGCCTTGTATATACCTTCCTTTTTTAAAACTTAGATTTTTGCCAAATAAAAGTGTAGCTTAAAGAGATTCCAAAAATCACTGTTAAGCCTTTTTACTGTACATATTTATCGAAACATTTTATGAGCCTGGTTTTGAGAGACATGGACAGTTCATTGACATTAAAGCTAATATTTACATTGTACTTATAAATCCAGTATTACCTGATAAGATTTCAATTTTAAGAATCAAGTTTCTAAGCTATGTATGTCGGTTTATTAGTTTCAAAAACCGTTCTTCCACTTCAAAAGAATCTTTAATATAAGTTAGTAGATTTATTTTTACAAATTTCATCTATTTTGCCAAAACATATTTTGATATTTTAAGTTGTGCAGTTTTTGTCGCTATATGTCACAAACATCTAGTATTTTTAATAACGATATATGTTTATACAAACATCCACATTGAATAAATTCAGGTTTTTTCAATGTAATATAATTTTTTTACGATTTCTTACATTGCAAAGTTAAAGATGGTACAACCAAATTCGTAATTGATTCGTAATTGAATTTTATATATAAAGTTTCTAAACTATACATGTCGGTTTATTAGTTTCAAAAACCGTTCTTCCACTTCGAAAGAATCTTTAATATAAGTTAGTAGGTTTATTTTTACAGATTTCATCTATTTTGCCAAAACATATTTTAATACTTTAAGTTGTGCAGTTTTTGTCTTTATATGTCACAGACATCTAGTATTTTTAATACCGAAATGTTTATACTAACATCCACATTGAATAAATTCACGTTTTTTTTCATTGTAATATAATTTTTTTACGATTAATTATATCATAATTCCCAAAAAAAATAGAAAGGTTGAAAAAATAAACAACAAGAAATCCTGAAGTACATGTACGTTTTGAATAAATATACGATTTGCTATTATTTGGGGATACAAAACTCAGTGTGTTAGGGTAATATAATATTTTTGACTTATTACTTTGGTTGCATAGTTAATGATGGTACAACCAAATTTGTAATTTGATTTTTCTGGAGGATATGGCAAGATGACAGATGGCCTTAATTATGGGGATAGCTGGTGTTGTTGTAAGCAAAAATTATATGTGCTTCATGGTTGAAAACTTGGCGATTGATTTGGCGCTAATTATAAAACCTGAGATAATTACCAGAGTCATTACGTTAAGTTATTAGGCAATCAAACAGAATTACCCAGATATTCTTCTGGAGGAAGACCAGAAGCAAATCATTGGTTAATGGAAGCTATATGAGGGTACTACACGTCAATTATTGTTATTAGATTGTTGTCTCCAACAATAACAATAACATGTTGCTCAGCAATAACATGTGATAAAAGAGCATAATATTCTGATGGCGTTAATGACAAGTTTGGAACTTCCAAATTAAATGCAAGCCAATTACATTTGTTGGCAATTCTAAACTTCTTGGCTGACCATTACCTATATTAGCTAAAATGTCAGTTTAATTAAACGAAAGCGTGATGATCATATGGTACTGAGTCATTATAGTTACTGACACAATGTTCTTTGGACTTTACCCATAAGTGGAGAATGAATCATGCTGTATGATAATTTTTCTAGTTTCATTTTCACTGTCACAGTGCCAAATAAAAAATCATGTATTTCCTTTTTAAAAATTTACATTTCATCAATATTTATACTGTATATATCTAAATCTCTCTGGATAGCTTTGTTGCATTTTTCGTAGTGGGAATCTATCATGGATGATGTCAATGTCTATAAATTATTTAACACTTTAAATGCATTTATAGTACCAGCCATTAATGATACACAAACTGTAACGTTAATTACATTACAATACTTTTAACATATTCAGTACGTCAACCAGGAGCATAAAAAGATTATCAATTATTAGTAACGTTATGATAGGAAGGATTTGTTGCTGGGAAGGTAAGGCTTATCCTTAACTTTTCAAAGTCAAATTTGTTAATACAACGTTAATGGTAATAAAATAATAATAATAATAATACGGCTGAATGACCATGTTGCAATAATAAGACGTGGTTCATCAACCTTTTACACCTTCCGTTGCCGCATATATCTTGGAAGGAAAATTCATGATAATATAACCTATCGTAAACCATCGATTTGAATGTTTGCTAATGCCATAGTTGAAAACATTTATTGAGTTGTAAACGTCTCTCATCAACAACATTCAACTTTCGCCATTAATGTGCTACATAAATTAGCACTTATGTCCTAACATGTTCGTAAAACTAAACTTAAAACGCGTTTAGTTCTCAACTGAAGATTATGTCAAACTATGATATCCCAGTGTCTGTTGCATTTCATGACAGGTCTCAGGTCATGAAATACATAAAGATATTGAATACGATATAAAAATAAATCTAAAAACTTACAGATTTTGCAGAAAACACATCACAGCAATAATTCGTTGTCTCAAAGAAGGAGTTGATTGTTCTTTCCAACAGAAAAAAATCTGCTAATCTGCTGATTGTTTGATTGATCATCATAGCGTGTCATTGCATAATGTAAAACTGTTGTAGATTATGCTGATGATGGTGATGATGACGGTTATGATGGTGATCTTGATAATGAACTTAATAATGAATTGGTTGAATAAATTCCAGCAGCTCAAGTTTATTCTGGGCATCTACATAAAAAACAATAAGGACATCAGCTCTGTGTACAATGCCAAGTAAAAGCGAAAATTGGCAATGAATTAATCAACAGCCACATACAATTTAGAGTAATTTACCCTCATTAAACCATCTGCTTAGGTTAGTGTTACCCAGAATTCTGTTTTAAAAGTGGTCTGATGCATCAATCATATGGACAGCTTGAGAAATTCATTGACAAAAAACCAAACAGTGAACACCAACACTTAACCAAGACTTCCCCCAACCACTTCCTTCCCCGAATTGTGGCTACTTGCTAATTTAGCATTCCTTATAAATACGTTTAGTCGGTTATTGAATGCTTGGTTATTGAATGGTTACAGTGCTACAGAGTGGTTGAATGCTGTTGAATGCTGTTTAAAATGGATGTTAGATGTAACTGTTTGTACATCGTGGCTAACCATGCCTACTTACATGTATTCCACAGCTGAAAAATCATGTAATTTTTCACTCATGCTCAAAATGCAACTTAACACTGACATATTTTTAGTTCATAAACTTATGTTGAATTACATGTTAATTCGTAAAATGCCTTTTCCCCTATCGGTTTTCCCCTACTTGGAAATAGGTTATCTTCCATTGATTTCAGCAATTCAACAATTTCAACAATTCACAAAACAGAGAAGTAATCCCAATTTAATCGTTGTCATATATTCATTTGGGTAAAAACTCATTTTCATAAAATTCGACGATTAAACATCGTTTTTAACCTTTCATTTTGGGATTTCGATTGTTAAATATCGCTATTCCCATGTGGAAAAATTTACGAAAAATGGTAGCAGATATATACAATGTATAGTATGCGAGTATATGTACACGGAAATTAGGATATACACCAAAAACAAAAACATACTGGAAGGTTATAAAAGCAACTTTCCATCAAGAAATGCAGTAAACAGGATTTCCCTAGAAATTCGCGACATTCGAAAGCAGCTCTACATCCTTGTTACTATTAAAAGCAAAAAGTTGGTAATTAATACCTCATATTGTAATCTGCTTAAGCTAATATTAGAATAAAGTGTAACCTGTCATTTCAACGAAGTTTTTCTTGTAAAACTATGAGGTTGTTCATCTTTACACTTGTTACACTTGTTGTTTGGAGAAAGAATTATTTTTACCACAAAATGAACTAAGGCTTATTCAATTTATCTTAAGCATTTTAGCTACTTCAGTATCCGATTAAAAGGTTTAAGATGGCTATCTGCTAAAAAAATATTAAATGTTTTACGTGAATGCGCATTGTAAACAAGTGCCATTGCTTCGTCCTCTAGACTAGTATCGAAAGTAATCAAAAAGGGAAAACATTTTCATCAAATTTCCTTCATATAAGTCCATTCAAAGTCATGAAAACGTCATTGTTGTATTTAACATGTTTGTCAACATGCTGACTGTCAACATACAGTATTACGTGGGTTGGAAATCAACCCTACAGCTGTTTCTATTTAACTACAATTAGAACCTCCAAAGCTGACCAACTTCTCTATGTTGACCAACCTCCCTACGTTGACCACATCTTAACTGATCGGACGGTCACAATATTAACTCAATGGAAGGTGACCTCTACATGTTGCCCACCTGCAGATCTGTACGTTTGTATGTTGACCAGTTGTACTATGACACACAATACATAACCATTAACCATAATATCTGAACTCAAGTGACCTTAGGTGAAAAATGTGCTCCATGGTGATCTCAGGAAATCCACAAATTATATAAATAAATAAGAAAAAAAGTAGAACACTTTAAAAAAAACACATTAACTTCCTAAATCACATTTTGAAAGTATCCTTGGAGCATTTTGAGGTTGAGACCATAACAGCTCATGTGTTTTGGTAGTTTATTTTTTTCATGTCTTTAGCATTAAAAGATTAAGCTCAAAATAAATTTTAATTGTTTTAGATCACCTTTTCAGAGCATTCAGGGTTCACCATTTGTGGTCTATATTTGTGGCAAGGATTGTGGCCTAAATTCCCACGTTTTTTGGGAACACATTTCAAGAGCATGAGGCCATTTAACAGATCACATAACATGCTTGGATATGATCTATATTTGGGGCAAATTGCGATCTAAAAATGTTCTTAAAGTGACTTAAGGTGTTCTTAAGGTGACTTTTCGATTTACAGTGTGCATAGTTTCTTAAAGACATTGCATATCGAAGTCACCAAGCTCATAAACATCCTTAAATACCCTCGCAGACAAGGATTCAAACGCCCACAAATACTGGTAACTTCAAAAACAAACCAAATTTTCTGTCGTCCCATTGGTGTGACATATTTTCTGACAGATGCCAGACCTCCGACCTTGATGGGAACAATGGCCAACCTAACACTCTCCAGATGTTTAAGTGATGCAGATTCAGGACCCTTGAATTCCTTCCATGAATTAAGTCAGCAAGGCCTCCGATTGGACGTCCTGCAGACTATATGCAGCCTCGAAACCACTGATATCCTCAGTTGTGCAAAACAAAGTCGTGTGTCCTGTCTGCGTGGATGTCTCTGGCAAATGTTCCAAAATGGCATTTCGACTCAGTCAAGTGTACGTTATCTTGGTTCTGATTGCCCACGTCTCATGCCAACAGTCCAGTCATGATGTCAGTCCAGAGACTTCTGACATTGAGTTGAACTGCACCTCTGAAGACTGCACCACTCATATGGTAAAAAAATGTGGAAAATATGTTTTTTAATTGTATTATTTACATGTGGGACATATACCAAAATTTTCCCAATCCTATATATCGATAATATATTATTAAGTGTTGTTGAAATATATATATTTAAAGTATACTGTGTCATGTACATAATTACGAGAGTATAAGTGCAAAATACATGAGTAATACTTGTATAAATACTTTTTTTCATTAATATACTGGGGAATAGGATCGAATAGGGGACCTTTGGGTTAGTCACATATCATCCACTTTCCGCCACCTGTACAAGGTGGAAATGCAGTGTTAAAACTTGGGCTTATCATTTGTCTCGTTTGTTATGTACTACTTCTTGACTTTATTTTATCCCAAATAGCCCAATTAACTGTTTACATTATATATACATTTCCACATTTCTTTAGCGCAAATATTTCGGTAATAATATATAATTTAGACAAACATTATATTCATGATATATTAAGAATATATTGTCCATAATATTTTAAGAATATATTTTCAATAAGATATCATAATATATTATGAAAAATATTTTCTTAATATAATACGAATAAATTCGTCTTCGTTATATATTGCCAAAATATTTGTCATTTATTACAAATATAATTCTTTTTTTTTAATATATGTGTAATATATTAACAATATATATCAGTATATTTATAATATATTATTCTCATATCATTTTTCCATATGGGCAATGAGGATCCATCCACCAGAGGACCCCCTGCATTCCGGTGCCCTGATGGCTACCAGCTTCTGTACCACGAAGAGCGATGGATGCGTGCTTGCCGGCCACTGTCCTGTCCCGGTAGGACAGCAAACGCCACCGCAAACTGCCTGAAGATCTCCAGAACCTTGAGGAACTGCTCCAAGATGTTTTTGGAGGATGCCCAGTACTTGATAGACGACGCTGGCCGCCTGGTGGTGGTGGACAAGGGCCACAACACCACTGTGCCCATATGGAAAAATAATATGTGGATAATGCAGGTATTTTTTTAGTGTATTCAACAGAGGCCGAAGTTCAAGTAGAACTTGTAGCCTCGAACATTTACAACAAAAGTTATTTAACAAAAAATTAGATGCACAAATGCACAAAGAAAAAACATTTGAAAATTAATGCAAGAGAAAGCATGAAATTTCATAAATATATATATATATATAGATATTTCTTTATATTTCATATGCTAGCAACAATTTAATATGCTTCGCATAACCTTATGTCTAAGTAGCAGCAACAATGGTCGTTGAACCAAGATAGCGCCTCCCACAGGAGGC
>JAQGAF010006137.1:0-10740 GCA_034687865.1 Kryphioiulus occultus | reverse complement strand
GTTGATACTATAAATGCTTCATTTTTTTTTATTTGCCTACATGTAGCTGGTGGACTACATTCAGGAAAAGCCAACTTTTGCTATGCTTGGCATTCCAACGTGGAACGATGACGTTCCAACAATAATAAGAACATTCCTGGGGGATCCTTCTCAAAAAGCTCTATTTCTGTACCAGTCCAAAGCGTGCATTTATGCCAAACTAGATCCGCCGAATTTGGATTATATAGATATGTGTTGGTATTTTTTGAAAATTCCAACAGCTGCAATAACGGACGATGCTGATGATGTTGCAGATTTCAAAAATCTTCAATTTGGAACGATGAAATCCAACGAACTTCTTAGTTGCCAAGAAAGGGTTTTCAGTCTTCTTCGTAACGAAATATTGGGAAAATGTTCGATGTATAACCCAACGACTCAGTGTATTCTTTCACGTAAATCGAGTGTGTTTGTACGCTTAATTTTGGATAAACTTCGGTATGGCTCCTGGTTGAAAATTATTCTGGAAAAATTATATGCGAATAATATATTATAAATATACTGATAGATATTCGTAATATATTACGCATATTTTAGAAAAGCAATTATAATAGTTCAAATATTTTGGTAATAATAAATAACGCGGACAAATATATTCGTATTATATTAAGGATATATTTTTAATAATATATCATGATACCTTATTTACTCCATGCCTACCCCATATGGAAAAAAGATATATTTTTTGGATACAAACCATACATTAAAAATGTATGAAATATGTCGAGTAAATATGATGTATATTATAATGTATCATGTATAAAATAAATATATTGCACATATATACACACACCTTTTTTTCCCATTAATGTGACATACATGGCTGTATTCATTACGAAAAATATATTGTTAATATAATACGAATATATTTGTCTTCTTTATATATTATTATCAAAATATTTGTCATATATTACAAACCTACCTCCATTTTTAAAATGTGTAATATATTACGAATATATATTTTTATATTTATAATACATTATTCATATATAATTTTTCCATATGGGAATTGTCTGGTATTCAAGAACGAAATCGTTACTAGTTATCAGAAGTTAACCTTTGTTGCGTTTAAACTAACCTAGCTGCCCCTAACAGTCAGGCAATCAGTGCCAGCATTCGAGTCGTTAGGAGAAGCCCAATTTTCCTTTTGCGCAATGGATTTCTTAGGCATTTTAGTAAATATACTGTTTAAAAATGAGACTGTTGCCTAGCTCACCCAGCATTGAAGAAGAACCATACACTACTGTTTGTAGAATCAGTACAAATTGTTTACCTTGACTCGGGTTCAGATTTTAAAACCGAATTTGCCAAACATTTCTACAGCTTCACGTCTAAGTTTATTAAGACATGCGCGGTGAACACGCACCAAACCATCCTCGTAGCACCTGGAGTTTTTACTCCGAAATTCATCGATGGCAAAGTAGGCACTAATAACGTTTCGGATGTCAAATCCCTGGCTTACGTAGAAGGTAATAAAAAAAACTACACTCGCGTGCAAAAAAATCGACTCACCCGCATGAATCGAGTAAAAACGTGTTTTTCTCAGAAACCAAATGTCCGATTTAAAATCGGAAAAAAGTATTTCGTAGACAATTTATTCCTCTTTATAATTTGTCTAATTGCATAAAATTCCTTACGCATATTTGAGACGCAAAATGTCGAACTTAGAGCAACCCAAATTTGCATTATTTATGACATATGCATTCTCGTACCCCATGTGGCTATAAAAGTGTTTCTGAATACTATTTGATTATCAGAGCTTAATGAACGCACATCCGGATATATTGTTAATTAATGGTTTCTGAAATAAAAGTAGCCGCACAAGTTGTACAGCTATTCTCCGAAGAAACTCAGCAGAAATCCTTGTCACACTATGCAAATTATAAAGAGGAATAAATTGTCTACGAAACACATTTTTCCGATTTTAAATCCGACATTTGGTTTCTGAGAAAAAACACATTTTTACTCGATTCTTGCAGGTGAGCCAATTTTCTTTACACGAAAGTGTAGTTTCAAAAATGATGCATCACTGCTGAGAAGAGCAAGAAGTGATACAAACTCGAAAGATGTTGTATCGAAAGATGAAACTTATGAAAATTCACTCCATCATTTGATTTTGCAGCGTTATCATTAAACTGGATTCAGCAATGCAACGAAATGATATCCTTCGAAGTCATCAACATGATTGACCGAGCAAAGGAACCGTTGGAAGATTTGGCAATTCTGAAGCCATGTTTAAAAGCATTAACCCGTTTAAACGAAGAATTAAACGGCGCATTCGTCCATCAAATGACAAGTTTACTAAATGCGGAAAAATCACCATTTGTACCACATTTCGATCAGTTGAAGCAGCACATCGTGGTAGTTATCATTTCTCGTAAATTTAACTAAATTTACTTGTATATATACTTGAAAACAAATTTCTCCAAACGCTAAATGCGCATTTACATTTCAGCAATATTTACTGGTTTTTTTTTGTTTTCAAAATAAATGAAAACTTTTCAATTTGTTGAATCGATCAAAAACTTTGAAAAAAATACGTTGGTTGAAATACTTCTCACAAAACATATACAGGCCGTCAAGCAGTGCGGAGGTAGAATAATTTAGGAAATATAGGAAAATGAAGAAAAATATAGAAAGAATATTGGAAAAGGAAAAAATATAGGAAGAATATATGATCTTTTTTCTGAAAAAATCAGCAAATTACTGCAGCTTAGAGCATTTCCAGCTTTTTAATTGCAATTGCTCAAGTTGGTACACACTTTTTCACACTTTCTCACGTGCAAATATCAGATTTTTGATCACATTTATTCCTATGCAAACATTTGATTTTGTTACAAAATTTTCACCAAATATTTCAGAAAAAAATTAACATTTTAAAGAACGTAATTTTAGAATGACAGATTTTTCCGACCCATGACCAATAGGCCAATTGAGAACGCCGTAGCCAACTTTTTTTACAAAAACTAGAAAAACTATAGTGTAAATATTAACACTATACTTCACAACTTCAACCATAATGCATGTTTAAGACACGCTGTAGGAAATTTTTTTTAAAAAAAAATAGTGCTGTTCACAAATAACTAGGCCACAAATGACGGATTTCAGATTTCTTTTCTAAAAAAATTAATGTGTGTAAATACAAACATTTAAGAGAACGCCATTGGCGAAGTTTAAAAAACAAAACCAAACAAAAAACTAGCCATAATTCATTTTAAGACCTTCTTGGAATTATTAATAATCAGCAGAATATCGTAAGCCATTTGTCTTAACAAAACCAGAAGAAATTTTTATAAAAACCAGATCTCAGATGCTTAATTTAGCCAGTATCTTCTATATTTTTCTTTGCCACAACAGTTTGCCATAAAATATAGGAATATATAGGAATTTTTCTAAAAATATAGGAGTACCTCATAAATATAGGAATCACTTGACAGCCTGCATGTATTACTCATAAAATTTAACATTAATGACAATTAGGATTCCATGGAAACAATTAAGCTTCGACAATCAATTCTTATAACGATGGACGATTCCTGCCACAAATTCCACAACAGTTCTCTGAAAGACGCACCTCTTCATTTGGCTGACATAGTGGATCATGTGGCAAAATTTTACCAGGACACCAACGTCAAACGGGAAAATTCGTACGCAACTGACGATTTGGTGAAAATGGTGATTTTATTTCTTACTTGATTTACACTCGGAAAAAATGTGTTTCGTAGACAATTTATTCCTCTTTATAATTCGTCTAGTGTGAAAAGGATTTCTGCTTAGTTTCTCCGAAGAATAGCAGTCCAACAACTCGTGCGGCTACTTCTGGTATAGTAGTGGTCATTTTATAGAGAAACCATTAATTAACAATATGTCCGGATGCGCGTTCATTAAGCTCCGATAATCAAATTGCATTCAAAAACACTTTTATAGCCACAGGGGTACGAGACTGCATATGTCATAAATAATGCAAATTTGGGTTGCTTTAAGTTCGACATTTTGCGCCTCAGATATGCGTAAGGAATTCTATGCAATTAGGCGAATTATAAAGAGGAATAAATTGTCTATAAAACACATTTTTCCGATTTTAAATCCGACATTTGGTTTCTTATAAAAACACATTTTTTACACGATTGATGCGTGTGTAGTTGTATGACATGCATTTGCATTTCCACATGTAGGTTTGCAATTCCGTGATAGTTCGATGCACTAGTGACATATCCACTGACAACATTTGCCGCGGCTATAAATCGAGCATAGAGGACATCAACGAAAGCATAGCCCTGTGTGACCTCTGTAAGACGATGTTTGTTCAGGTAAGCAATATTTCCGCAGTTATTTTCACCGCTTCTTCAGAATGCTCTTCATATTCTCGTCGTACAATAGGCCAGTAATCAGCGCAGAATAAGATTCAACAAAGAAGGTTGTTTCAAACGCATAACCCTGTTTGTGCTGCGTTGCAAAGACTTGATACAGGTGAGGTGGAAAAAAAATCCCAAATTTGGATATATTTTTTATTAACAAACTTTTGTCAAGATATGCGAAGGATCCGAGTTGTTTGGGAAATGGAATGAAGGTGACAGTACGACAGAGTTATTTCCGGTGAGGTCTCGTCCACACCAGAGACATTTCGACAATGTGTTGCTTGAAATCATGCTCACCTTCGACAGATTTCTCGAACATTTGTCAAGAAATCGGTCAGAGTTATTAGACCTCGATTCCTTGAAATGGATGAGCATGAAGCAGAGGTACGAAGACATCATCACCAAGGTGGAAATGCTTTGCAGAAATTCCATCAACAGCGTGTTTAACCCAAGCACTGAAGTCGAGGAAGGCATTGAAATTCTGAGCTATTTCAGTCACTTGAGCGAGCAAAAGGTATACGCTTATGAAGCAGACCAGAAATATCAGAAAAGTATAGGAAATGATATTCCAGTATATTCCACATAATATTTCGATTCGTTTTCAAGGGAGTGGACCATTTGTACGTGGAAAAAGCGAATCAGCTGTTCCAGAGATTACTCGAGTCCATCCCATCTGTGCGAGCTCAAATTTCAAAACTTGGGGACGTGTTTCACAACGATGATCACGGATTGACGGATATTGCAGTGATGGCACATGATTTTGAACGAACAATTGCCGAACCCATGGAGGTAAGAAACGCAGCCATTACAATTTCTTACAAATTTCATGTTTTTTGGCGAGCAACACGTATCTTGTTTGGAAAATTTTCATCACAGGGTTCCCCCAGAGTTAAAATGTTTAACTTACCTGACTTTTCCAGCTTTTAATACAAATTTCCCTGACCTGCACCATGACCACTGAAAATGTAAAAATATACTACGTGTCAATTCAATTCAATTCAACTCAGTACCCCGCAGTCAGCACAGATATGCCGTGTGACAGAGGAGTGTAATCCATTAACCCAGTTTAATCGACAAAAGTCTAATTACCCATATTAAAAACAAATGCATTATGAATATATTTTTAAATATATTTGAATTTAAAAAATGTATTCCTAAATGCATCTCTAAATGAAAATGTATTTTTAAATGCATTTCAAATATATTTAAATAAGATCATCTAATGCATTTTATAAAAACCAAAAAATAATACGTAATTCAGGGTGTAATAAACGTGG
Organism: Kryphioiulus occultus; assembly: GCA_034687865.1. Lineage (NCBI taxonomy): Eukaryota > Metazoa > Arthropoda > Diplopoda > Julida > Julidae > Kryphioiulus > Kryphioiulus occultus. The sequence continues at coordinate 5,069 of JAQGAF010006137.1, read as the reverse complement.
GACATTTTCAAGTATTTTGTTTTTTTTGTATCATTTACATAAAGATTTCCAGGTTGCCCGTGCATTTTCAAAATGCATTAATTCAGGTATACTGAAATAAAATTTGCGAATGCATTTCCAAATACATTAGGCAATTATAATACAAATATATTTGGCTATAACGCATTTAAAATGCATATTTTTTTTTCATATGGGAAGGAATGCTCTATATAGCTTTCTTTCACAAAATTTCTTGTTATCTCTTAATTTTTGTGTTAAGCCAGTAATTAACTATCTTTTACAGACATTTCCAATTTCCCTGACAATTCCAGGTTTTCCAGGTCTGCGGAACACTGCATTATTAATACGTTAGATTTTCAATATTGAAAAGCTAGGTGTAACAACCATGTTGCTATTTTACAATTAACATACGTTAAGTTTGTGTAAAACAGGCTTTTCAGTTATCGACCATACTGTATTTTTCCAGAACATTTCCAAAACTCAGTGGTTTCCTAACACAGCTTTAGGCGAACGCGCAAAAGCAGAAATATCAAAATTGCACGATACGGTGGAAGGATTCGTATCGAAAATTTTCATTAAATGGGGTCAGCACATTGCCAAGTTCAGATTTGTGGACAAGTTAAACGTGCCTCTGATGCGAGCAAACTCCACGAATTGCCAGTTATTGGACTGCAACTTAGACAGGTATTTACGTCTATAGGTAAACATTTAACTGCATTCCAGCGCAAACTTGTTGAATTTTCACGAAATGTTTTTTGACAGCATCATTCTGGAAAGCTTGCAAAATGCTGTACTTTGGCAAAACCTTGGCAGAGATGTTAAAGTAGCGACCGGATGCTCTTCGGAAATGTGTGTTTCAGTCGTTAACCTTTACGAAGATGTTAGCGAGGCCATCAGTGTTTACAACAAGTAAGCTCTCTGGGGTTTTTCAACGAATGTGTTTAAGAAATATAAGAATTTTTTCTTAAAAAAAATCAGTAAATTACTGAAATTTAGAGCGGTAATTGCTCTGATCTTTTTTTTCTAAATTTTCACGAAATATTTCAGAAAAAAACTTTGGACCACAACCAATTAACGTAATGCAGACTTTTGTTGCACATCTACAATAGGCTTATTGAGAACGCCATAGGCAACTTTTTTTTAAAAAAACCAGTGTACATATTAACATTTAAGAGAATGTCGTAGGCTTAATTTAAAGAAAACGTTTAGCCATGATGCATTTTTAAAGTAATTCTTAGGAATATTAATATTCAAAAGAATGCCATTGGCAATTTTTTTTAAATAGCACTTTTTACAAAAACTAGGCCACAAATGATGAATTTCAGATTTATTTTCGAAATAAATTGTATGTAATAATTAACATTTAAGAAAACGCCGTAGGCGAATTTTTTTTTAAATATCCATAATGCCTTTTTTAAGACATTTTTACAACAGAACGCCATAGGCAATTTCTTTTAAAAAAAAAAAAAACAGAAATGATAGACTTAGCATTAATTTAAGAGAGCCATAGGCGAAATTTTTAGGAAAACTAGATCTCATATATGATGAATTTTAGCCATTATCTGCTACATTTTTCTGCGCTACATCAGATTGGAGTAAAATATAGGAATCTATAGGAATTTTTCTAAAAATTTGGGACTACCTGAAAAATATAGGAAACATAAGAATCACTTGACAGCCTGAATGTGTTATCAAATTAAACGTGCTTTGTTTGAAATTTTAGAATGGTTGAAGTGCTTGTGGAAAGCCAGACCCTCCTGTTTAATTCCACCGTTGATTTCTTAAACGGAACACATTATCCGGGATTTCAAGGGCAAACATGGTTGACTCTGACAATTCAGAGCAACGAGTATAACGACTGGAATGCGGCGGTGATTCAGGAAAGTATTTTTGAGGATAAGGAAATCTTTTATAATTTCAAATGACCCATTTTGATGAAAACGAGATAACATTTCTTATCAAAAATGGTTGATTTACAGCTTAAAGAAAAATATCAGCTGTACAAGGCATCGCAAGACAGAATAAACAGTGCAATAGAAGACATCAGGATGCAGTCGCTGTCAATATTCGACAACAATTGCAATTTTCCAGTTACAATTGAAGAATATGACGCAATTAAGGTTGGCTTTTTCAAAATTCATCAATTTTGTAAAATGTCCCTGGTCCCAATATTTTTCAAACTTCAGTCTCATTAACCACTATAGCATTAATTTCAAACAGCAATATTTTTTCATGTCACGCAGAACCACAGATTTGAAGAATTCTGTAACAAGTGTTATGAAATATATCATAACATATCATTAGAATTAATGACTATGAAATCCACATTTCAAGAAGAAACGGAAAAAGTAAGTCTAGTTACAGTCCAGGGATATTATACACGTAAAAACTTCAGAATTTAGATAAAAAAAATGTCATATCACGAATAAAAGCACAGCAAAAACCATCTTTGAATATAAATTATGGATAAATTTGATACATTTTATCAGATAATCAACTACGTGGTAGTGAAATACATGTATTATACACGTAGATATGAAAATAAATTTGATAGGCTGAAGATTTGGGTATTTCAAATAGATTTTTTATCAATATTGCTCATATGTCAATACAGATTTATATCGCTACGTGTATATATTTAACAGATGGAGTATGGATGGTTAAATTTCCTAGATGACAAAGACAAATTATTCGACAAAACCGTAACAACGTGTATCAGTAAGAGTTTGCTCGAAATTGAAATCTTAATGAGTGATAAAGAGAAGCATCCAATTTTAAAAATTAAAATTGACAATAACAATGAGGTACGTTATGTTGCGTCAAAAAAAGCTTTCATATTCTGTTTGATTATTTTGGTGATTTTAGTGGGTATTAATCAATTATCGAAAGAGATCATTCTCTCACTAATCATCACTTAATGTAAGACATGGGTTTCAGATTGCACCGTATCTTAGAGGACATTCAAAAACTCAATCATTTAAAACATTTTAAATATCAGTGCCTTTCTTGCGGCCATCGTACTAATGTTTGCATTTGTTCACAAGGTCATTCAAACGAAAAACATACAACTTCCAATGGTCACCATTCTCGATGAAATGCTCGCTTTAGTAAACCGCTTCCCCAGCTTTCAGGATATCATGACAAAGTCAGATGTAATTGTAGCATAATTGACTACTTAAATTGAAATCCTAGCATCAAATTACTAGTAATCCATCAACCTGCCCTTTTCTCTTAGCTCATTCACACCAGGCAATTAATCCCAGAAAGCAGAGACACATTGGAATCCATTTATCAACGAATATCAGCAAAGTCCACCGAGGTTCTCAGTTCTTTTCTCAACAATATTTCTGAATGGGCTCAATACGAAGAGATGCTCGGTGCGAATCAAAAAGCGTTTTTCGAAGCCTACAGAAATTCAAATCCAAGCACTGATATTGTGAAGCAAGATTCAGCAGGGTAGGAACATATTGTGTTTACTCGTATAAATAAAATAACTCAATCGAAACTACATGGAAAATTAATTTTTTTTCAGATATTCAAAAATTGCGCAGAAAATTGAAGCCATGGAATCAGTTTGTGCAATTGGATTTCTTCAAGTCGATTATGCAGATCTTCAGAAAGACTTGCTGATTTTGGCTGACGTCTGGAAATCTCACTTTGAGAAACTTTTATTATGAAAACAGCTATTATTTCCGTTCCATCCCCAGTGAAACAACCAGTAAAACCAATATTATTGGTTGTATGGCTCCCAATATCGATATAATTTAAAATAAAGATGGTAATACTGGTTAACATAGTGCAAATATTGGTACTAATGTCAATATAACTGCGCTGATATTTGTCATTGGTCAGGGTATATTGGGGTACAAATATTGGATGCGTTGGAATTTGCGTGCCATATTGGACAGAATAAAGCCAATATTCCATCACCGCCATTAGCCTTAAATTGCTGGCTGTTGCCCGATACCAATATAATGGTGAAATTTTAAATATATGGAAATTAAATTAGAATATCGTTACTTTTATTACAAATGCTTTAAAACAAAATTATTTATTTTTATTTTGTTCACTTTTGCAAAAATAAATATGGTAAGCAATTTTCTAATGCTGAAATTTATTGCATTAAATATTATTTTGTTATTTGAAGAAATTTATTTCAATAAACTTCTTTAATTACCTGCAAAGATGGATAAAACCATACTTTCACAAATAATTAAAGTTCATTTTGTAAACATTTATTAGCCTCGATGTGACAATCATACTACAACCTCTAGAAAATAAATCAAAGCAAGGTGGTGGCATTAAGTGTTATTCGCAATTAACACGTTCTAGACGTTTTACCGAATGAAAATAAATATTTGAAGGCGATTTTGTCTGAATAGTTAAAAAATTGAAAATCATTAGGCTTATATTTCTATTAATATGAAATGGAGTCCAGCTATAGAATACCAGAATGTAAGTATATCAATTACCAAGGTACCAATTTTGTCCAAATACCAGTTTACCAATTCCAATGTAATATTGGTATATTGGAATTTTCACCGGGGGATGCCACATCGACTTGTTACCATTTTTCTTCTTCTTCTTCTTGTTTGCTGATAGGTTTGAAGAAGCCTGCTCATTCTTCCACGAATTAAGGCACACTGTCTTCCACTGACGTAACCATGATGTTAATCGTGCGACGGATTCGGCATTGCCTACAATTTCTTTGACCGAATCTGGTTGATATACCGTGGTCCACAAATCCGACGAGCATTTGTCTGGCAAATCTTTTGCTGTAGAAATGCTTGCGTCCTTCACGTTTGTACGCCTTTCATCTTCAATGAAAGCGTTTTTCGTTCGTTTTCTATTACGCACTGGAAAGTATGAAAAGCGAGACAAATTTGCATTAACGTTTGAATTTAGGAGGCATTGTCATTGTTTCAAATTATTAAACATATTTGTGAAGTTTATGGATTGCATCAGACAAAACTTTCATTCAGCATTTCAAATCTTCAATTCAATTCAACTCAGTACCCTACTATCAGTAACTGAATACCGTGTGGTAGGGGGGTGTACTCCATCAACCC
>JAQGAF010006136.1:0-10747 GCA_034687865.1 Kryphioiulus occultus | reverse complement strand
CTCTAAATAACACACTTTTCCGAGTTTAAATCGGACATTTTGTTGATGTGAAAAAAGCACATTTGTGGGCAATACATACAGGTGGCCCGAATTTTTGCTCGTAAGTGTACATATGTGTGGGTTAGGGCGAATAATTACTTTGCCCCACGGAAATTTGCGCCATAAAGTGATTAATTAATTGCAAATTAATTCTCGCAAAACGGTGGCGTCATTAATCCACGTCGATATTCGTCAACCTGTTTCGAGAATTGCCTTTGACGCATATCCTGCGAATTTTAAGTTCTTAAAATTCTGTCGTTGTCATGCAATTGCAGGGCAAACCTACATGTATGGTGTAAATTTCTCTTTGATAAAAATTTCTCTCCAAATTTGTCTGCATGCATTGAATTTTGAAAACGGATTTTTCAAAACAATCCACTTTTCCAAACACGAGTGTCTGGAACACGTTTATTCCACAACTACAGAATACATGTGTATGCGTGTTGCAGCATGGGGCATATAGACCTCAGACACGTTCAATACATCATGTACATGTAGGCTACGTGAATTTCGGTTTGACTGCAAGGCTTGCAGACAAAACTGCGTAGAAAAGTTACTTGCGTCGCAGACCTCCTTATCAAACGTGAGAAATTAGAAATGACCTTCGTTGTTATCAAGAAATCAAATATAGGTTTTTAAGAAAATGACTCATTTCTTAAACGATACATGCAGGATACATGTGCATGCGATCTTATACAGTGTATGATACATTGACCTATATGCACTCGAAATAAGGGGAAATGGGGATAGGGTGATATTGAATAAAACGAGGAAACTTCAGCAAAATGAGGTAGACCACATGTCTTGAAAATTTTCGCAGCAGATATCAATCGTACAAAGGTTAGTTTCGCTGGACGTATGTAGTATGAATGTATTTATAAAGTCAGCATGCCAACATTCATGAATCGGTCGAAAAACGAACAAGAGACACATCGTGATAAAAGTTGAAATTGCGTGAGAAATAAAAATATTGTGGTTATGCTGCGCATGCATGTCTCGATGATAAATTCATTTCACATGTTGCATGGAATTAGTTTAAACATGTACTTTATAAGTAAGTCTACCGGTACATTCATGTACTGTATGTGCCCATATATTGAAGCATAATAATGAGTCAGTTTGATGGTCAGGAGTATGTGTAGGAACTTTGCAAATAAATAATGGGATATTTACATCTGTAGAGATTTGAACTGTAAATGTATAGAACATGTCCACTTTCAGGACACTCAGTTCCACGATATATTTACGTAAATTCTACATTTTTGTCATTCAAATGTAGCGGAATTATCTTCTTGACCTTCTTGATCTTCTAGAAAACCTGTAAAGTCAGGGAAATTCATATAATGTGTGAAATTTTTTTGTGGCATAACGATTTTGATTGGTATATAAGAAAGCAATAGAAAAGGAGGATTTGTGATCTGCTTTATCTAAATACACGTATTTCGCCTACTGCGTTTTCATTATTAGTTTCTAATTTTCTTTTGAAAAATCCACTAAAATCCACCAAAAATCAATTATTTCTGCTATTTTTTTGAATTTCATCGTCGTGATTAATATTGATAGGCTTAATATCCATTAATCCTTGTAATGTTTTTTTAAAAAAATCGCTTACTGCATTCCCTTAATTATTAATATCACTTATTACTATATATCTATTATTTTTTACAAAATTGTGAGCTAATATCTATCATTTCGTTATATAGAATTTCTAAATTTAAGCCATATGACATTTGAAATGGGACATTCATTTCCCATCTGATCTTGCTCAATTGCCATCTCTTCTTGGCCATGTTCATGATTTTAACAATACTTAAAATTTCTTTCGATAAATTTAAATCTTGCTTGAAACATAAATACAGCGTGTGAACGAAAATGCGTTTGTTTTAAATTGTCTGAAAATTTTGCAAAACGCGTCTTGAAAACCTGGAAAATCAGGGAAACTGAATTGAAGATTCGGTCAGTAACCCTGTTTTGAGTAATGATTTAGTGTTTCGGACCTTTAATATGCCTATACTCAAATTTTATTCCGCATATGGTGTGACAAGAGGTCCTGAAATTTGCTCTTTTGTCCCAGCAAGAATGTCGCTATTTACAAAAGACCCTAAAGGAGCCGAGGTAAATAAAAGGCGACCCATTTGCTCATGCTGAGCGAGCTTAAGTCTCGTTTCAGCACGGTGCCAATCTTCAGTTTCAGCACGCCCTGGAGCGCGACGTTTCTGGTCGAAAAATCGTTTTATTGCATGAGGGTTATAAAACACTCCGACATCGCTTGACTTTAAGACCGCTATAAAACGGTACTCCAATAAAATTCGATCTTGGATAAGGGCCTTGGGCAGATAGGGTCGTTAAACATTTTGCGGATTTTCGTTACTCTCGATTTTTTTAACCCAAAAAGAACATGTCCTATCTCAGAAAGTATTGATATCAACGCATCGAAGATGTATACCTTTCATCACTAATGCTGCCTGCATGTGGGGTCCATGCAGTCCACCCCACATGCAGTCCAGGGCCCTATTCCACAAAGGTATGGTGTGTACTTGTATAGAAGTATGCAGTATACTCGATTATACCTCAGTGGAATTTTATAAATAAAATTATGAATTATACTCTAGTTGTGCTAGAATAACCCATATCTCTATGGAATTGCACTTGCATAGAGCCTTGTAGCATATGGAATTGCACTTGAATTGTAAAATTGTATGGAATTTTATTTGAATAGAGGTATGGAGTATACTCGATACCTCTATGGAATCGTATTTGTATACATTTCTTCCATTGACGTGATGATAACCCCCTGTACACTATTTACTCAGTTTAAATTGATAATTGGCATGGTCGTGCAAATCGCATGGTTATTTTTCTTGAACAAAACTCAACGAAGTGTTACGTACATGCATGTATAGCCTATACTGTGTGCATGGGAAACTTACATGTATTGTTTCATATACCGGTAATATGGAGGAGTATGGTGAAGTAAAATTTCCCCATCCATGGAATTAAATATTTCAGAATAGCGCATGCATGGTAGCAAGGGTTGCTAACTTAAGCCCTTTACATGTACGTTCAATGACAATATGGAAAGTGTTTTAACATACATTTTCCTCATGAATTCGAAATAATAGAATCACTGCATCGCCATGCACTTGTATGCAAAACTTAGCATTTTCCCATATTTCTATACTGTATTTTAATGCAATTAATGGAATGGGGCATGCATGTCGATGGTCTAGTGCCAATACCACATATAAAACAAAATTGCAATTTTTCAGGATGCAACAATTCGAATGCAACTACAATTTTCTGATACATGCTATTACACACAATTAAGAATGAAGTATTTGGAATGTTTTTCGTACTGTTGTAATGTCAAAATGAGGTTTTTCGTGTTGTTAATCTTTTAATGTAGCGAAACAGGATTAATGTTTCAAGAACTATTTTTATAGAAAAATTACAAAATTGGCTCAGATGTTAGTTTCTATTAATGCTAAGACACGCAGTAGTAAACCCTCAACAATATGGTTTAAAAATCAAATTTTGCTAAAAACAATGATGATAAGTGGGATTGCCACTAGGCCATTGAAACATGCTTATTTGATGTACCGGTACTGTATATGTAAATTCATGTGCCGCTTAAAATCAACTTTTGGGCATGGGAATTGAAATGGAAACATGAAATTTCACTGTTTCGAAAAAAGACATTGTGCAATGGACATCTCAAAAATGCCTATATACATGTCAGCCAAAGGTTGTTTTGCAACGAATCCTGATTATCGAGAGAAAGGCTTATCTTCCGCCATACGTTTATCTTCACGTCCAAATGGCACGTAGCCCGTGGGGAAATGTAAACACGTAAATAAACACTAAGTTCAAAAATTGCAACGGCAGGTGGAAAGACATGAGGTCGTGAAAAGTGATGAATATACTACCGGTGTTCGAAGAAGAAACAAGACTGCCATGCGTTCGCATCTGATGAACAAGAATCGAATACACTGTCAATGCATTTTAAACATGTACAATATACTGAGATGCAATTTGTTTGTAAACATGTAATTGTTTTCATGCAGTAAACATGTCCGCATTTTTCACAGAAGGCTAGAAAACAATTTTTTATATAGGCCTACTCAGTGTCGAAAGCGTGTTCTCACGTTTCAACTAGCTTTCAACGAAAAATTGAACGACAAACGTTGAATTGCATTGATTGATAAATGCTAATATTTTAATAAAGCATTACAAACTACTATAGTATACGCATAGTTAAACAATGTTCCTTTACATGTACATACATGTATGATGACCAAAAAAGGGAAAAGTATATATCGTTCAATAAGTTAATGCGGTAATCAATAATGAGAAGAAAATAAGATGGCACACTGTTTGGTTGGGGATAATAGACGTGTTCCGTGATTTTTATTTAATTATACATTAATTTCTGTGGAAGTGGGAAATATGGGCTCTTGTTAATGAATGGTCATAAAGCATACGTGATTTATAACAGGCACGTTTTTCGAAATATTCTGATAAGTATGGATTGGAAAGAACATAATCTACATGTACACTTTTTAAAATTTACATACAGTATTGTCGAAATTTTCGGCAATTTTTGACTACATTAATGTGAACTAACTGATAGCCTCATACACTCTTGTTTATAATTTTTTTTAATATTTCGGAAACAAGTTCGCTTTTTGTTCCTTTCGGAATTATTTGGCAGTCTTTAAAATGCATGTGCGACATTCTAAATAAAACCTTTACTTTGGTTGCCAGTGAGGGTAAATGCAAGAGTATGAAGAAATCAAACAGCGCAAGCCCTGCAGTACATGTAAATATACTGTATGTGGATTAGAACTGAACCCAAATAATTTCTGATGGTGATTTATATTCCTGAGGCATGCATTTGTGTAATGATCTTATAGTGTGCCTGCTATAAAACGACACTATTATCAATGCTGTAGGCAAGTTTCTTTTTATTGCTTCATATTAATGATTCACATGTACATGCAAGTTAAGGGTGTCCAAAAACTATATCCATGTACATGTATGGTTATGTAATTTATATACTATACTTGGTGCAATTTTTTAACATTTTGAAAAATCAACGTTTGGTAACCCTGCATGTTACCATTGCAAGTGTATACACATGCAGTATATACATGGAATCGGGCATTTATTTTATAAGAAATTATTATTATATTATACAGTGAATATGTATTTTTATGCTTATTTTTTAATATTTGTTTTTCAGGTGCGCTACACTGGATACCGCGATAGGCCCCTCGAAGACAGACAAATGCGCTTTCAAAACGCGTGCAGGGAAGGACACACAGACATCGTAAGTAATTTTACAGACAACTTGTAAATTCACAATTCACAATTGATAGCACTACGACGTACATGAATAATGTGTAGCATTGGAATATGAAGCGAAATTTACTGATAACGATTTTCTAAGTTACACAAGTACTATACATGGTAGGCTGTGTGTCATCTTATCGAGTCAGTAGACAGTGTATACGATACGGTATATCAGTATTCACTAAATGACAGAAATTCAAAAAACCTAATGTCCCATGCACGTGTTATGGAGTTTGCATCTTCATTAGACTTTTATGGGCTGGGTTTTGGTCATACATGTATGCTTGAAAACTTTCTATTAAATTCATCCGATTTTATGTTAAATTCTTTGTTTGATTAGAAAATGGTCAGACTTTGTATTCTGACCGTGTTTATGATGGCCATGATATTAAAAATGAAATTGAAAACAAAATTAGATTTTTCCCAACTGCTAACTGTCTTTTATCCAATTTTATGCTACACGAAATCGAAAAAATTAAAATTAAAGTGCAATGTTGTTCAGTGTTGCTTTTTACTTGTAATAAGCTACTGCCCACTTATTTTTCCACGAATTGGTTAAATTTCCCATATTTATAAATATTAATGTATTATACCTGACATGATAAGACTTTTTGTACTGCGTTAGTTGGCACATGTACATGTATGTTGTTGCAGTAAAAATGACTTCAGTAAGTTCGTAATTGCGTCATGTGACTCGTATATCATGTAGTGCCACTGTAAAAAATGTTTTTCAATTTGGTTATAATTTCCCCAGTATATGCTTTTTAAAAAAAACATGTTTTGAAATCAACGCTCTAATTGCTGGCTAATTCATACAAATCGCCATGTAGTAAAATATTAATTTTACGACATTGTTTCGTTCATGCTTTCTTGCATTTCGTTGCAATTAGAATTGTTCTTCTGGTAAATCACTATAATAAAATAAGTTACAAGGGGCGTAAACTCTTAAAAATGTATTTTGTTATGTTTTTAATATACTAGTAGGTCCATTATAGGCTATGCAATGGTAATTAAAATTAAAACGCACTTGACATGAAAAGTGATTTGATTCAAGAAAAAAATGTTTAAACAAATGCAACATTTCCTTAGTACATGGATTTAACCTATTGTGTATATTACGAGCTGTTGATTTGATATTATGCCAGTTATAGAAACGTAAAATGGCGCATTTTCAAGAAAACGATGCCCTTATGGCTTCAATGCTTATAAAAATATCTGGTTATATTGAATGATGATGCACTTACTCTAAAGCCATTTGAATTGCACATAAACTTGTTTAAATGTAGTATATCTTCCATTTCATACCAGATGAGTTGATTAACCCAAAAGATCAGAAAATTTTAAGGTATACAGTGATGTGGCCAGTGTGAAAAACGTGAATATTTTTGAAAAAATGACAGTTTATGTGAAATATTTATTGGAAATGAATTTCACAAAAAAAAATCCAGCATAAAACTGAGGAATTCCCCATCATTCAGATCTTTAATTTTATAACAAATGTACTACTAAAATTAATGATTTTATCATTTTTAAAAAAAAATTGTCTACGGTGTTCTTTTGATGACTAATATTTCTAAGAATTTAAAAAATAAAACCTAGTCTAAAACTATTTTCCATGAAAATACACTTGAAATTCCTTTTTGGTCGAATTTTTAAAAAAAATTTCGCCTATACGCCTATATTTAACCCATACTTTTTTTTAGGAAATCTAATTGAAATCCATTATTTGTGGTCTAGTTGCTTTTTTAACTGCATAAGGCATTCTCAATATTGTAGATCGGTCGTGGTCCATAGTTTGAGAACCACTGTTATAGCTCTTGAAAGGGTATTTTTCTTTCAGAAGTATTGGGTGAAAAATGTGACAAAAATCAAATACATGTATCGGCAGTTGAAAAAATGTGAAAAAACCAGATAATTGCATGTGGAAAAAAAATCAGATAATTGCACGTGAAAAAATAAGATAATTGCACGTGACAAAATCATAAATGTAAAAATTATCAGATTCTTGGATGTGAAAAAATATGAAAGTCGTATACCAACAGGCCACATGCCTGGTACATTACATGACCATGAAATCAGGGGAAAAACTGACATCCTTTATTTGCAAGCTCCATCCTTTTGTTAATGTTAACATTGTTCAGAGTAAATTCTAAATGTGGTTTAGGCCACGTATACACTATTTAATTCAATACCCTGATCAGCAAGTATGTCTAGTGATGGTGAAATCTATAAACCCATTATCATAGGCATTTACCTCATACCTCATTTAACTGGAAACCAAGATCATTTCTAAATAGAATTTAGTGATTATCGAATGTTATCCAGACCTTGCTAAAACAGTTTCTGCTTTCCAGGCCTTCGTCGCAACTGGCACCAACCTGCAGCTGATGTTCAACCAGAATTCCAACGGCTATAACGGCAACAGAGAACTGGATTTCGACAAGGAGCCAGGCAAGGTAGGACGGAACATTTTTCTTCAACGTTGCAAAAAAATCCAAACACGAACGGGGTAGGGAATCTGCTCGGGACGTTTCAGCGGAATTCCTGCCCTGGGGACTGCGGAACCCCTCAGCCTACGAAATCGTGAGCAGACCTTGCGCTTCAGCCTTCAGGTATGCATTAAAATCCGAAAGTTCATAAGTGGTGGCGCTGCAGAAGCATTTCTAATTTATACCCCTTGACCTCAGGGCCAAGTTCCTTCTCAGAAGCGCTGGGTTCAGTTTTTCCCCAGGCCGAAATGGCTACCTGTTTGTATTTCCCAGGATCTGACGATTTACGTTTGTGACGGAAACTTGGAAATAAACGAACAATAGTTTGGACAACATGTCCTATTTTTCGGGTTTGGTTCGTTTTTCGCCCCAAAAGATAATCTTATTCAAAGGCTGTAAACAACTCGTGACCTCTTGCTCCGCCATTAATCACTTTTAAGCTGCACGAGATTATGCTTCAAAACGCGTTTCTCAAGCAAGCTGATCACCCTCAACATTGTGGCAGCCTCAAGCAAGCAGTTTCCGATTTACAGCAGAAACCAAACGCCTTCGACGAAGGTTCAAGGCGATTATTTGTTTATGTACAGTATTAATGTACAGTATGTACATGTTTATATACAGTGTACGTGTACATTCTCATAGTCAGCTTTACTCACTCCACTTTTTACAAAAACACGTTTTCGCTCCAAGTTTCATAACATTACCAAACTTGCATACCTTTAGTAATGTAGTGCTTTTCAAACTTCTCATAATGGAAGAAGGTGCAACCTTTCTTAGTGTGGTATAAATAGTATTCGGTAAAACCCAATACTGAGGACATACCGAGGAAAAACGCGATAATTAAAATCTTGGTAAATAAACGTGATGACCTACCACGTTGGTATTTAATAAGGTGAACGGACTGCTTTGACGGTTTCTACAGTGAATTATCGGTGTATTACTGGTAACAATGTAGAAAACTTAAACTTTACTCTGTTCCTGGAACACTGTAAATATAACAGTTTTCCATCACCCAGTTGGAAACACACAGCCACACGTCATTGGTATTCGGTAAAACCCAGTACTGAGGAAATACCGAGGAAAAACGCGATAATTAAAAACCTGGTAACGTTGATATTTAATAAGGTGAACAGACTGCTTTGGTGGTTTCTACAGTGATTTGTGGGAGCACTTACTGACAACAATGTAGAAAACTTAAACTTTACTATGTTCCTGAAACACGATAAATATAACAGTTTTCCATTACCGAGTTGGAAACACACAGCCACACGTCATCGCGGGGCTCGCCATTTTCTATTTGTAAAATAGATTTTCGTTTGGCATGTCTTCAGAAAAACAATAACGCTCTCACCAAGTTAAAAGGTTTTACCAGACACACATGCATGTACATTTCGAATGTGAGGCTATACAGTATGTACAGTACATGTACTTGAATAATCGAATACAGGCTGGTCGCAAGTATGTGGGTTTCAAAATCGTGACCAAGTATTGAATTTATTTTTCTACGTTCTACGTAAACGGGATAATTAGAAAACCTGGTGGATAAACGTGGTGCCTAACCAATGACGTCACGTTGGTAATTAAGTAAATGAACAGACTGCTTTGCCGGTTTTTACAATGGATTGTGTTAGCACTTGTATTTATACAGGGTGCGAAGTGGTTCCATGTGCTGTATTGTACAATGATAACTAATGTGGAGTCAGAGAGATTTGTGCAGGCCCTGCACAGTCAACAATACTGTCAATATCAACAAATACTGTATCGACAATATTATTGGTCGTATGATGTTCCATTCCGAGTTTTACAGGATGCACAGCGAAATTGAGAATTCATTACAGCGAGTATTATATTAAAAAATGCAATGGCAACACTGCAACGCATACGTTACTGTGTTCCTGAAACACTTTACATATTGCCGAGTATTCCATTACAGAGTGGGAAACACAGCAACACGTCATCACTGTTTCCGCCATTTTTTGGTTTATAAACCTAGATTTTCGTTTGGTGTGTTTAATACTGTATACATGTCGTAAAAGTTGAACACAGACAACGCGTCACATAAATACCAAGTTAAAATATTGCCCAACTGATTTACAGTAGCCTATTACTTCTTTGTACTGAATACACTGTAGATAATATGGGGAGATCTCTGACGGATTTCATTTTTTTTTTTTACTTTAAGCATGGACGGTCATGTAGAATAAGCAACTTTTTTGTTTCTAAATATACCGGTATACGGATGTCGTGGTAAACGACAGCTCGGATCGAGCATCATCATTTTTACTGATGGCCGTCATCAACCTCGCAAAATCAGCGTCCAAAAACTGAAAAAAAGAGAAAACATTTTGGCTGGAAATGTGGAAATGAGCATTCCGATCGTGCTTGCAGCTTGTCAGCTACCAATGTTTTTGGGGAGTCGCGCAATTAGCGCAGGCCTCTCGAAACAAGTCGCTTTGGCATTTTTATTAACTGCGATGTTTTTCAAACAAAACGGGGCAAAAAATGGCAACATTTGTCGCGTGCATTGACTCGATAATAAAAGCGAGGACCTCCCACGTCGCCGTCCATTTATCACGAAATCCCCGAGAATGCGTGCGTGCGTCGGGACTCGGGAAAAGGTAAGCCCCCCGAGGCCAACGGCAGCCCAAAACGCCCAGGGACCAAGCAAGCACTGCCTCAGCACCTCCGCGCATTAATCCGAAACACACCATGCAGAGTGCTACATGTATTCTTCCCATCAGTTTCATAAAACGTCAAGAGTGGAATGTGCATAGGAACCTGGGGGTTAGTACGTTATCACAGAGACGCCAGTTTTCAACGAAAATTCATGAAACTTTGCATATCGTACTTACTCGTAGTGCAGAAAA
>JAQGAF010006135.1:0-10748 GCA_034687865.1 Kryphioiulus occultus | reverse complement strand
CCGCCACACAGGGAAAATCGCCTGCCCAAAATTTTCCCGCCGACCTCGGCCGGGATGCGAACCCGCAACCCTTGGGTGAGAGGCCAGTGCGCTACCACTCGACCACCGGCGCCGGCAGTAATACTTAGTGCATTGTGTACATGTACAGGGTGTCCCAGGTTAAACCAGGTTAAATTTGGATCGATGATTCATTATGACTAAAATACAACGAGTTTCACATTACTAAAGATCCCTAGGGAATCCTTGAATCCAACCAGAGAGTGTTATAAACAAGCATAAACATACATGTAGATAAACACTTTTTCCAACATTTATGATTGTAGATTCAGATTCTTCTTCGATTCGCAAAACACTAGCAATTAAATTGTATAATATTTTATAGTTGACCAGTATATCTCTGTTTAGACACTTATCGTGATGGGTGATCTACACGGGGCCTGTGCTGATTTCACGCAAATTAACATTATCTATCAGAATGAACAATTCTGAATAATTCTGGATAATTTGCATTAATTATGGCAGCGATGCTCAAATGGAGTTGCAATAAACTAGTAGTTATCAGCTAAACTCATTGATCGCCCATGCTGACCACTGGTTCACGTTTTGTGGGCATCAAGTAGATTAGAAATAACCATATCTGATATGGCCCAAACAAGGCTCTTGAGACCAATTGTACCACTACCGTTTTATCTTGAAAAAATAATGCCCCAACCAAAAGCCATTAATTATCAGAGCCTCAAAGTGCAATGATATCAAGCGTTCTGCAGCTAATATTTCGTAGCAATTCATCTCAAGTCTATATATATGGTCATCTTGTACAGAACATCGTGTGATCATGATGTCCACTCAGTTTCTGCAAGATATACCATGTCACTTAATAAATATCGCTGTGGCATGCCATGACACGAAATATCGTCAGTGCTTTATTAGTTATAAAGCTTTCATTGAATGTGTTCTCAATGTACCAACCAATTGCATATAATACAACAGGCCCATCTTAGCAAAACTGCTCAAGATATCCTGGAAAAAGTTTACTGTGTGCAATGTCGTCTAGCAGTCTCTTTAAGAAGGCATTCAAAGTTTTCAATATGTGCTTCCACTATATTTACGTCCATGCGTTTTCTGAATCACTCGTTTTATTTCGTCCCACGTTTATAGACTCCATTCTGGGATAATATCGCTTTATCTGAGAATCTGGGTTACTAGTGCGTTATTTTCGTTATTTGTTACCGCTTTGGGAGCGTATTTGGAATGAATAAAGTATGGCAAATTCAGCAAAACAAAAATCAATTTGGACGTATGAATCAGCTGAGAGCACAAACGTTGAAAAATAAAATTTTATGCATTTTTTCCTGACTTGCTGCGAGATGAAGACGTTTGGAGTATAGATTTAACGTGAAATTTACATGCAAAATTTTCAATCAAACGCAGTGCACTTTCCACGTGCTTTTCAGAAACAATTTCTATGCAAAATCGAGGTTCATACGAGCTTAAAAAGGGGTGTACATACACAACATACACAACATGCATAAATACAAATATACAAAAACAAACACACCAACATTAGGTTATCCAAAACGCAGAAGTTAACGTTAGTGGTATAGGAAAATCATCTCTGGAAAACTTTTTTAGAAAAAAAAATTAGAGAAAATATTAAAAAGGAATTTCAAAAATCTTGCAACACACATGTCTACGGTACATGTTTTGTGCTAAACGTATTGAGAGTAAATTTGTAAATCCTGAAGATTTCTAACTCAAGAATATGAATGTTTAAATTCTTTCGTAATAAAATGTTTATGTACTTTAAGCATTCTATACAACTTTACACATTTTTCTTGTAAAATGTGTAAAGTGCATATTTTTTTTGCTAAACATACAGAGTAAACTTGTAAATCCTGAAGATGTATAAATTTAGAATTTGAGTTTTTAAAATGCTTCGTAATAAAATGTTTATGCACTTTACACATTTTTCTTACAAAATGTGTAAAGTGCGTATTTTTATGCTAAACGTATTAAGAGTATACTTGTAATTCCTGAAGATTTATAAATTTAGAATTTGAGTTTTTAAAATGCTTCAAAATAAAACGTTTATGCACTTGACACATGTTGCAAGATTTTGACGTTTGTTTTAAATTTTTATAAAAAAGTAAGACACAGATGACTTGTTAGACTACTAAAGTTTTGGTTCATTCAATGCCGCACAAGTTTTGACGGGATAAAACCCATGCTGAATGCCCAACTTAAAAGGTTTAAAAATGTGATAGCAGCATTTAGGTGGTACTTTGAGCATTTTATAAAACCAAAAATAGAATGCAATTCATGTACCTGCAGTATATCAGCAGTACAGCAAATTTGAAGTATATTATTAAAGCGTTGAACCCATTTCACAGAGAAAATGTGAAATCAGTTTTGTTTCAATATTAATATTAAAGATGGCAATGCGTTCATATTTTATAAAAATGGTAGCGGGTTCATATTTTATATATTAAAGTCATGAATACCTGAAACTCGAACCTCATCCTTCAAAACAAATGGACCAGCTTTTTCTTAGAAGTTACAGCATCCCAAGAAGATATTCAGAGAATATCAAATTGAAGGAAATTTTAATATCTTCTTTAGAAGATGGGAAGAATAGCCCAAATTAATCTTTCTGAATGCTTGCAGTGCTTCAAAAAGCCATTTTAATCAATTTTTACATGCGTGGGTAAAGGCGAATAAAATGAGATTTATAGGTAGCAGAAAAAAGCCAAAAATTGCAGATTTTGATATTTGATGCATTGATGAAAAATCGAATTACATCTGCGCACTTGGCCTATAATTATAATTAATATTGCAAAATGTAATTTGATAGCAATGTATTGCGATATTCAGATAGCAGAAAAAAGTTCTTCATGCATTAGAACTCAATACAAATTAGTATTAAATTACAAACATATTGAAAATTAATATGGAGTAGTGACATGGAGATTTACTGAAAAAAGCTACAGTAGAACCCCCGAAGTTGAATACCTCCCTATGTTGACCACATTTTAACTGATAGGACGTTCTGAACATTAACTCACTGGAAGTTGACATCTACATGTTGACCACCTGCACCTATGTATGTTGTCCACTTGGACTACGACGCACAATAGTAATTTACTCAGTATGTTGACCAGCATGGTCTCAACATGTAAATCAGGATGATTAAATGAATTGTGTGCTTGCAAAACGTATACTGTACACCCCTGTTTGAACCCCTTCAGTACCCCTACTGTACTGTATTGTATACGTGCAATTGCTGGATAAATTTGCACCACATTAGCAATACTGGTACTGTATTATAAACATTTTAATAAGATTATTCATGAATGATTACTACAAAATGTAAGTACATGCAGTACATGGAATTAAAATACTGTGTCAGTACAAGCTTTGTTTCATATGTTGACCAGTTTGCGACAGTCCCTTGGGTGGTCAACTTATAGAGGTTCTACTGTACTTACAGTTAATTACGAGCTCGTCTACATTCTGCTATACTCGACATAGTTTGTTGCTCTATAAATTATCAAGCT
Organism: Kryphioiulus occultus; assembly: GCA_034687865.1. NCBI lineage: Eukaryota > Metazoa > Arthropoda > Diplopoda > Julida > Julidae > Kryphioiulus > Kryphioiulus occultus. The sequence continues at coordinate 7,194 of JAQGAF010006135.1, read as the reverse complement.
AGTAAATTATGCGCCGCATTTCTCAAAACAACTGCAATTAAAACAAAAGTACCAAATGAAAGGCATGCCTCGTAAGAAACCATTAAGAAATGAGGACATTTCTCACTAAGAAGTGTTTCGTTTTCAACGCTTTAACCAATCAGCTCTTTGGTAATTACGCCTGAATATCATTTCAGACTTTGTAAACAACCTTCCGCACAATGTAGTCTGCACTATCATCACAACAACGCTAAATTCTTTAATTTAAACGAAGTGAGACACGCAAAAATTTGTGCAATTATGTTCCTCATATACCTCGTTATTTTTAAGGCATATCGTCTGCCTTCAAGTGTCTTTTTACAACTACAAAGAGCGAAATAAAGACTGCATGAGGAGGATTTATAAATTGAATTAAATGTCATTGCTCCTGCATAATTTCGTAAGCAATTACAGTGTATATTACGAATTGCTGCACGTAAACATTCCCATTGTTATGAGGATTTATAATTAGATTTGGACAATTCAAGAGATGCAAACGTGGTTGAGGATAGTTACATCAACAAACATTTCAGACGAAATTGCCAGTTTCTAAGAAATGCTAGTGGTTTGCATTTCACTTCTCAATAAACTTAAGCTCAGAATTTCTGTTGAAACAAATAATATCAAGTCGAAAATAGCGAATGAAAGCGCTTTTCTTTGTTTACTTATTGTGCATGTCCTCAAGCACTAGAATGTTTATATCAAATATGCAGCTATAAGAACAAATACATTTACGTAAAATTGTTTACAAAATCATAGTAAACTTTACCCATTTCCTAATTTCCACAAACAATGTCAAGTCACAAAATTATACACAAAAACTATTTTCAAAATCGAGTTGAGAATCAATTTTTATAGACACCCTGTACATCAAGTGGATATTTGTATAGTCGTGTCATTACCTTAAATATTTTTCCAGGTGCAAAACGATAAGATTATACTCACAACGATATCAATAAGTAAATTAATTTTAATAATTGAGCTGCAAATAACGTTTTTACAAACATACAGTTAAAGTATATACAGGGTGGCCGGAAATTGCCTTTACAGCTCTGATATCGTCACTGAGCGTATTATTTTCAAATTTGCATAAGAATTTATCAGGGCATACGTTTGTAGATGACTAATTATTTTATGACACATTTGTATTAAAATGTAACCCTGTGCAACTGGAAAAGGACTTGCAATACGTTTTTATTTAAATTTTTTTCATTTGCAAAACGAGAAAACTATTTGCTATAATTCCAACATACATGACATGTAAATAGCATTTTTACAAATATCCACTTTAAGTACAGGGTGACCGAACATTTTCTTTACGACATATCAACTGAGCCAATCATTTGTCAATTGGCATCAGTTACATTTTCATACAAATGATCATTTGCATTAAAATGTAATCCTGCAGGTGCAAGTGGAAAATGATATTTGTACAACGTGTTATTCTCAAATATTTTTCTCGTGCAACATACATCCCTTTTATCATCAGAGTTGCAAATTACATTTTTACAAATACCCACTGAAGGTACAGGGCGAACGAAAATTTCCTTTAAAAGTGATATTTTCTCTGAAATTACATTTACAACGATAATCCAGTACTAAAAGTGTGTTTCATAAAACACTTCAAGTTGAGGGATATCTACAATTTTCTTTGCAATTCTGATATCATCTCTGAGTGTATCATTTGAAAATGTGCACCAGAATTTCGAGCGGTACGTGTGTAGGTCATATTTTATGACAGAAATTGGTATTAAAACGCAACCATAAGGCCATGGGCAAGTTGTTTGCTCAAGTGTTCCTGACTTGAAAAAAACACCATGTATAAACTTAGTGGGGATGGAATCAATAGTTGGATTCAGCGTTGACCGGGCAAAATGGCACTGCAAAGTGATAAACAATTGATGCACTAGGCACTAAACTAACATACGATTTGTAAAGCAAATCTTGCTGTTTAAGAAAGCGTGTTGAAGATAACATAACATTTCAGACAAGATAACGTTTCTTCGTTCAAGAGTTGTAAATAACATTTTTACAAATATCCACTTAAAGAAGCTGACACAACTTTTAAATTTCGTTAATGCACCAACTTCAATGCATGCTGCAGCACAAATTTAGTTTATTACCCGAATTTCAAAGGCTGCTTGCATTCATCTGTATTTACTCGACAATCCGGCGACATTATTAGAAATATGGCAAAAGTCTGCTTAAGGCTACAGCCTGGATATTGGAAGCAAAAGAGAAATGTGTTGCTTTCGGATTAAACTGCAAGCCATATTATCTGTCAGCAATATAAAATAAATTCCGTTTAAATGAGAACCACTATTAGCTAGACATTCACAGATTTTCAGTGCTTGGGAAGAATGGACGAAAAACAATAAGCAACATAATGGCTGGGGACGAGTCACGTGACCCTACACGTGCCCATAAAGACAGCCCCTTATGGCCCCTGCAGACATATTAATGCCTCAAGGGCCATTACTGGCAACATATTTCCAATATCGTCAACACTCGTCCCATTGTGATCTCCACAGAAGTCGCCTATATTTCCATAAATTCGTTTACTTAATAAAGCTGCCACCCAAATGGCATCATTGTGGTATTAATGAAGGTAAGAAGATTAGGTGGCGCCAATGAACCAAACCGTTTTTGCTTTACTTTATGACACCACCGAACTTATGTCATAAAAGAAATGGGACGCAAACGTACGCATCTCAAAATAAAAACCCAGCAGATTGGTTTAATTATGAGGCACAAGAACGCAATAAAGCAGGGACACGCGTATTGAAATTGTCTTACTAAATCAGGCCACAAGGAGAATTATGCAATATAATGCAATATTGACTAAAATCCATATGCGAGCATTCTTGACTTCATGTAGGTGAGGAAAAGGTCGATTTAACCTTAAAACATTTATTGGTTAAGGAACAATTCTTAAGATGATGAAGGTTTCCTGTGACCACAATTAAGACACATGGTACTGTACATGTATTCAAATGAAATTCAATCGCAAAACATCTTGAAAATAAATTTTAGGGATGCATATGATCGATTTAAACTTAAAAACTTTATTGGTTAAGAATCTTTTTTTAAAATCGCCCTATACGCGTACAATATATACTAAACGTACTGTATACATGTATCTATTCAAATGAAATTCATCTAAAAAACCACAACAAAACAGGGATGTTTTGTGGTTGATTTAAAATTAGAACCTTTAATGGCTATGGAACATTTCCTAAGATCACCCAAAGCTTTCTTAAGATCACCCTAATATTTCCAATGATCACACTATACAAGCGCACTGTATTGTATATTTACTAAAATGAAAAAATTCAATTGCAAAACATATCTCGAAAATAAATCTGAGTGATGTTTTATGCTGAAGTACATGTACACGATACATGAAAAGTTATGTTATTGAATACGTTTCAAATGTATTCTGAGATTTATCAGTGTATACAGTATATCTAAAATATTGCAAATACGTTTGGAAATGATGTTAAAATCAGATACATTATAAACATACATGTACTTTTACTAAAGAAAACATCAAAATAAAGAAATGAAAATGCGTTTCCAATGATTACTACTAAACTATACGTTTTGAAATAAGCACAGTAAACGAACCGTTATATTCTGTTCAAGTTGATTAATAGCTTGCATAAATTACACTGTAGAACTTCAACCCATTAAAATTAATCAAACGTGTCAAAAAAAGGTCTGAAAAAAATGTTTGCACAAACCCATTGCAATAAGTTAGGCATCCAATTCAAAACGTACGAAATATTTCGATGAAAATCATCATCATCGATATGTTAAAAACCATTAGGGTCTACTGTGTAATCACTCAAACTTGTCTATGTTTTGAAATACGTGTACAGTATATATACTGTATTATTTACATAGCATTTCGAATATTAGTGTAATACATTCAGGAGCTGCTTCAAAGCTTACATATTATGTTGCACGTAACAAGTAAACTAAACCAGCTAAAAAACGTATAGAAAAATTTCAAAATGCTGACAGCGCATTAAATATTTGCGCATCTTTAATTAACATAATAAGATTACGGAAAGCACGTTCATAATTTATTTTTAATATCACACGTTTTTAATAATATATCAAAAAAGCTTGTTAAAGAGATTCTAAATACCGTTATACGAAGCAATTTACATTCAACATGCTTTTTATCAAGCATTTGATCATGTTTTAAACACGAATCAAGTTGATTCATAGCTTGCATAAATAAAGAGTACTTTCTACCCAAGATAATTAAAATTGTCAAAACGTCTGAAAAACATTACACTATTATGAAGAAAGCCATTACGATGAGGCACATTGCAATTCAAAAAATACGAAATATTTCGATCAAAAATGTCATCATCGATACGTTAAAACCATTATATATAAAACAATTATATAACTTCTTTTTTAGATAAAAAATTCTAAGAATAATTAAAGTCGTTGAAACAATCTCGAAGCAACAACAGCAAAATGCACTACATTGTGGCTGATACAAAAAGTCGATTAATGGATAATTCGGATCGAATTACTGCGCAATTTAATTATTTAATGATCGCCCACGCAATTAATTATTTAATGATCGCCCACGCAATTAATTATTAAGCACTAATACCAAATCAACCCTGACAATGCAGGTTTTTCATCTCATTAATCAGAAAAAAACATTAGTAGGCAGTCAACCCAAAGCCAAAAAACAATGACTTTTTTACCTCCTCCAAGGCTGTTTAGCTTTCCTTTCAATAACTATACGTTTAATAACAGAAAACAAAATTAACTTGTACGAAGTCAGCTCAAACCAAGTCATTTAAATTGAGCGGATGTGGTTCACATAATCACAATTTGTCATTCCTACCCCCTGGTGGTGAAATGCTGAAAAAAATCCAGAATTTCAAAACCTCATTTTCTCAAATCAAGTTAAAGTAGTCAAGTATGTAGAATTTCCCTGACTTTTTCAAACCAACTAGTGCATCCAAATTTAACCTATCCTTTGGGTATTTCATTAAATACCCTATTATCAGCTTTTCTTGATTATGGGTCACTGTAACCATATTTTTGTAATTTGCCATAAGGATAGAAACCCCTAGTGGTTTCTGTTGTTGTTGTTGTCCATCCCTGACTTTTTCAAAACTAACCCTCATGATGTTGGGATATATTTCAAAACAAAAATGATGTCCAAAAATATACCTATTAACGTACCATATTACATTGAAATTATATTTCAAATATTTTTTGAGGTATATTATTACATACGTTTCAAATGTATTCCGAGATATATTAGTGTATACAGTATATTTAAAAATATTGCAAAAATGTGTGGAAATGATATTAAAGTTTATTTGAAAATATGGCATGCAAAATATTTTCAGATATATTACATGATATACAAGACTTCCCAATTTTCGGAAATTTCTTGAACATTAATTGAAATATATAAATGTATTTTGAATATGCACAAAAATTACCTCAAAATATATTGCATGACAAACAATTTTCAGATATATTTTGAAATAGATCCCAAGATCATGAGAGAAATCACTTTTCCCTGACAATTCCAGGTTTCCAGTTAAATTAAGATCAATTTAACTACGTCAAGTTTGCATAGTTAGTGCCCATCTCTTCCTTGCCAAAGATGCATATCGAAATATCAATTCCTCCAGTGCCCAAACATCGTCATACAACGTCCAAACATTGCAACAGCGTGCATCCAATGAAAGAGGTATTCCAGCATTTCGTCCAAATCCCGTTTCAGTTTGCACAATCTGCCAGGGGCCATTAGTGGTAGTGAAGAAATCCAGAAATCCTAAATCAAAACAGTTTATAGGTGTCAAAGTGCCTGCCTTATTCAAATGCAGGGTCCTGGAAGGCCAAGGCAAGCGTTGTGGTATTCATCGCCAGATCCATAAAGCACTTGGCAAAAAGGTCGTAAAAGGGCCTGAAAAACTGCCCTTGTCTGGGGCATAAAGCAAGCCCTCTAAGTGCTTGGCACGATCGTTCAGCCAGCAAGCCCTAGCCTAATAACCGCTCTGCATCCACCATAAATCCAGACCGGACGTGCGTCCTCAGGGCCCATGAACGGAAGTCGTGAGATTGGATGTTGAAACCGATCAGTTTATGCGAAAAGCGTTTCCCTTTCGGAAACAGAAGTTGGTGAAAATAGAAAAGAAATCCATCGAGACCAGTGAAAAATCAGCGCTGGAGCAACATTGCTCTTTGGCAGTTTGGAAGCCTGCTGAAGGGCCCATTGCCTCGCTCTTTGCAGTATGTGGACCTAAGCTGAAACAACACCATTACCAGTGTTCGGTGTGTCAACCAAACGCATCCTCGGGGATTTCACGTCAGGTGACGTCTGACAATGTCCCTGAAGACTGGCCTGGCGACACATCTTCCAGAATGAAGATGGATGCATGGCAGCTCTGGTCCTATGAAACCAGCCAACCACCAGCAAAATAAACAGAAAAACAAAGGAGGGTCTGCTGGAAATGAACATGGCTAACATGGACATAGGTGACATGGACTGAAAAAGCCTGGAAAATGGTAGGAAAATAATCACTCGTGTTGTGGTCATTGACCATGTCTGGGTCCAAGTAAGGAAAATAATCGCATGTATAGTGGTCTGGCTGTCAAGCAGTACGGAGGTAGAATAATATAGGAAATATAGTAAACATGAAACTATATAGGAAAAAGGAAAAAATATTACACGAATATAGGATTTCTTCTAAATAAATCAGTAAATTACTGCAGTCTAGAGCATTTCCTACTTTTTAATTGTAATTCCTCAAGTTGGTGTAAAATTTTTCACACTTTCTCACATGCAAATATCATATTTTTGTTCACATTTCTTCCAAATGCAAATATCTGATTTTGTTTCAAAATTGTCACCAAATATATGTATTTCACAAAAAAATTGAAAATTTTAATGAAAGTAATTATAGAATGACAGCTTATTCGACCCATCAAGAAAAACTATTGTTTGTTTGTTTGTTTGTGGAATTTTTAACGTTGACCTATTTTCGCACCTATTTTGCCCATCACCAACGCCAGGTGGCAGACCGTCCAGCTGGAAATTTAGCCGCAGGGAGGAATACGCCCCCTGAGGGATCTTTAAAGTGCGGAGAGCAAGGGGGATCCACACGGGACCTCGGTTTAAACTCT
>JAQGAF010006134.1:0-10750 GCA_034687865.1 Kryphioiulus occultus | reverse complement strand
AAAATAAAATGTCACATGAGGATAACATGACGATAACATGAGGAATTTAACTCCTTCACCGGCTTAAGCATTCGTCGCTTTTCACTGTGTACTTTACCTGGCCTTTTTAAATCATCTCAAATGGCTTAACTAGGAAATGATTTCTTTATTAAAACAATACTAAAAAGACATGCTCAAGCGTGCAGTTGTACTTAAAAGTAATCTGGAGTCTTTCTAAAATTTCTTGAAATAGCAGTCATTCAACGCTGATCTGATCAACTATCTAGCCTACGTCGTTATAATACAATATTGTGTGGCATTCAAATTACACCGCCGTCTCAGCGGGTGCATTGTCGCCTTGTTGCCGGTCACTCGGAAAGGACGCCATCTCAATAAACTCTGCTGATATGGTCGCTATAGGTGAGGTGGACGTACCCTTCGGAATGATGACCAACGATCTGTTTGCAGTCAAAAATGCCCTCAGAAAAGGCACTAGTGATACGCCGGTATAAATGGCGACGGCCACTGGGGGTAGCACAGTGAACACTAGAGATATTGCTATTTCCCACCATCTTTCCCCTGAAAACATTGCACGGATATTTGTAAACCTAACTCGAAGAATCTCACATTATCTTTATTTGAATTTCAAGTGGCTGGTAGTTACCGATCAATTTCCACTTGGTCATTGTTTGCTGCTTGAAAAAGAGGCTGGTCGAATGGATGAAAATGGAGATATTACAAATGCTCGCAAGGAGCCCCACGACGAAAATTAAACAACGTACGTTGATGCTGGTTCGGCTGACACCTGTGGGTAGGTGCCACTAAACATTTAAAAACCAAAAGTTAACAAACTGTAACAGCCCTTAAGTGCTAAATGAACTGTGCCCAGAATGCGAATTGTAGTTGCTTGGAAACAGATTGTGTGGTGGTTTTAACTGTCAACGTGATTCAGGCATTTTCTCGTCAAAATGTCAGATTAGGTTTTTCTGGGAAATAATTCTTCCTCGTACTTTCCATTGTTGTGTCCAATGTAGATGGCATGGATCGATTGAGGTTTCATCTAGTTTTTCTAAAATGTCATAGGGCTACAAAAAATTCCAATGACACCTTACGTTGGTGTTTTTCTGATGAATCTGCTGGGATAGCCTTGGTTTTTCAGCTTTTTTCCATACACTATTTTTAAATCTCTATGCAATACATTCTGATAGTTCCCGAACATAGTAGCCTAAATTTAAATAGGCTTACTTCAATCAGGTTTTCAACAGTTCTCTAGAAGTTGCATATCTTTTTCGAGAATATACCCAGCTTAGTGCATTGGACTCCACTTAATGTAATTACGGATAATGTTATGTTTCGTTTATTGATATCGAAATCGCCGAGTCCTGAACACTCGTATACAAATCCTCATGGAGGAAAATGTCTAAAATGATGACCCATCTGCTATGAATATCGAAACTTTCAAGGAATATTCTTCCAAATTGTCGATATTCATTGACGAAAATATTCCAATGGCGAACCTCAATAAATAAATTTGACACTTGTCATAGGCTGTTTGTGAGTCAAACAGAGTTGACTGATGAAAATGATTTTCATGTTGACGAATATGAAACATGCATCTTAGTTTAGAAACCACCAAAAAGTGCTGAGATGACAACAGCACTAATAAGTTTAACTAGGTGTGCAGCATAAATCAATTGATTTTCAAATACAATAAACGTATGTGTACGAAAATTGTAAGCAAACAAATTTAAGTGATTTTTAGCTGTAAGTTGCTTTTGTATTTTGTAATGTTAAATTATGTGATGTATAATGTACGAGGGCAGTTCAAAAAGTAAGGTAATTTATTTATTTAAAAAAGAACGACTTATTTTGTGACAAAATTGAAATATACACTTTGTATAGCATTTAATACTCTATTTTTCCACATAATCTAAACAGTTATTGATGCATTTCAAATTTTGTCCCATCGCCTCACAAGTTTTTGCACACCATCATTACAAAATTGTTCGGTAATGATCGCAATTGAAGAACCATTCGAACTTCACAAAGATTTAATCGACGTGTTGGCTCCATGGGCAACCTAACACATTTTTCAGCGATGGTGTGCAGAAACTTGTAACGCGATGGGACAAATGTATCAGTAACTGTAGGGATTATGTCGAAAAATTGAGTATTAAATGTTCTACAAAGTGTATATTTCAACTTCGCCACATACTGAGTTGTTTTTTTTAAACTGCCCTCGTACAAAAGAATTAAAATTAAATAACTATCGCCTTTTCTTGTTATTCGCTATTGTTATCAAATTGGCCTGGTTCTAAAGGTTTGGAAACGTTAGTTCAGCGTATAAAATTCGCAGCACTATTTTCGTATGCAAAATAGCGTTGACATTTTAAAATATGTTTTACTTTCGATATCTCATAGCACCTTGTTGATCGATAGTGGTGTTGGAATCTGAGATACGTTGGCCAATGCCAAACATAATAAAACCAGCCATTCATATTTCATTCATCCCATGATCCCAATGCATCATAACATGAGCCTTTTAACATCGATTTTTTACCAAGATTCACGCTTTGACGAAATGTATTCTAAAAGCAGTCATCTTGCTTGTAGGCAATGGCTGAAGGCTCCAACCGCCTGGACTTTGCTGAGTAAAATTTTGCAACATAGATGGCGCTGACAATTTGCAATGACATACTCTTTTACATTGTACACTATGAAAAATATCGTTCACAAGATAAATAGAGTAAAATTGTTAACGTACCTGTATTACAGTGTATTTTATGCGCATTACATAGTGTATATAGCAACAACAAAAACATTTGCAAAATGAAGAACGATTTTAATAAAATAAACTTTTTCTATGCAAAAAAAAGTAATGGCCCTGTATGGCAAATGCACAATGGAGGAGCCGTTCAATGTTTTCTCCTTTCCAAGTTTCCATACATTGTCTTTTTTATGACACAACTTATTCACATATGTTCTGGTAGTCATGATCTCATGCAGCCCCAAACCGGTATGCCAGTACCACCTTCATGTCTATTGCGAAAGCAGTGCTGATGTTTAGCACTGTGTGGGATACGGACTACATATGTGGATGTGTTGCGCCATAAAATAAAAGACAGTGTAAGGAAATTTGGAAAGGAGGAGACATTGAACGTCTCCTCCATTGTGGATTTGCTATACAGTGCCATTACTTTTTCTTTGCATAGAAAACGTCTATTTTATTTTTTTAAAAGTCGTTCTTAATTTTGCAAATGTTTTTTATTGTTGTTACATAAACTATGTAATCCGGGCGTCTACTGGACTGGAAAATACTGGAAATCGTTTTTCATACTGAAAAATACTGGAATATGCTGAAAAATTTTTAATTTCAAATTTATGTAATCTGAAAAATGCTCTAAAAATTCTACCCAATGACACCCTGTAAGCAATTAACTTCTAAATGATTCCAGTGTGACCACGTTGCACAAACAATGTCCCTATATACATAGCCCATGGAAATAGTTCGTTGGCTCCTACAGGCGTACATCAATCATGTGGGCCTGGGTTAAAAAATATCATCATTTGATATAAATTTTCTCTACAAATTTCGTCTGCGGTGCTTTTAAATTATTAGTCCAACTAAAGAAATTAATGGAAATCTGGGTAAAGCCAATCATGTGGGTCTAGTTTTTAAAAAAAATGTCAGCATTTTTTATTAAGTTAGTCAAAAAATTTCGCCTGTGGAGCTTTTAAATTATTGATCGCAATAAACAAATTTGTGGAAATCTGTGTAAAATCAATTGTGTGGGACTAGTTTTTTTAAAATTCGCCTACGGCGTTTATTGTTTATTACTATTTCGCCTGTTAGTAAATTTTTTCACGCCCCGATCTCGAAAAATGCTGTATCCGCCCCTGGTTAGCATATAATTGACATAAATTCTTTATTCAACTAAAAAAATATAATTTTTATACTGGGAAATACTGTAAAATTGAAATTACAGTTCAGTAGACAACCTGGTAATGCCCAAAATATAATACAGTTACGTTAACAATTTTACTCCTTTTATTTATCTTGTGAACGACATTTTTCATTCTGTGCCAATTCTATTTTGCCTACTATATGTGTTGTGCTCAAATTTACCTTTTCATCTATAGTGACCTAAGAAAAACCTGAACCCACCTTCCAACAAGGCTTTAGTCTTCCTGACTGTATTTCATAAGGGCATTGGCAGATTTCGCAACTCGTCCTTCCGGAAGTGGCCACCCATTTTAGTACACATTCAGCGTGCACAGCAGCGTTGATGCAGTGGCAAAAAGTGTTCAACTCGCCCTCCTCCGTTCCACTTAGGCAAATTCGACATTCGCCCTCATGTTTCGGTGTAGCCATCAAAATTTGTTGCCAAAGTTGTACAAAGTCGTAGAGCCCAAAGCGAATTTTTTTAAAAAAAATTGGAATGCTCCAGTATGTTTAGACGTGCACGCGTCAAAGCACCCACGTGACAAAATTGGAACGGCTGCCTTTTGCACGCGCAAATGGCACGGGCACGAAATTGAGCAAAACAGGACTTTTTCGACAACCTGATTTGCATTTTTCTTAAATTTTCCAATTTGAATCCCCACTCCTGTATCAACACTCGACACCGTTTTCACCCCCACCACAATTCATTGCCCAAAAAATATTTCGAATTGAACGAAATTTTGGATAAATGCGATTCCCACCCACATTTCTTTCAAATTATGTAGTAGTGCAGTGTCTACCGGTCATGGAAGTCATGCAAGAGGCATGAAATTCACATCAGGGTCTTTGATTGATTCTCAAAATAAAAATGTGGGTTAAAATTCACCATTTCTTATCGAATTTTGACTAAAATTTCGTCTACGTCGTTTTTTTGCCAATGATCGTTTCATCACTGTGGATGTTGATATTTCTGAAAATCACTATTAAGTGATGACATAGATCTTGAAAGACCCCATATTGTAATAGGCACTGAACATTTTTTGAAGACATGGAAAAATTATTGAAAATTCATGGAATTTGCAATACCAAACCCAGATGACACCCGGTGTAACTACATGGATAGGCCTACGGTCGTCATAGGCCAGAATTTTGACAAAACTGAATGCCAGGAGACAGGGACTTTTGTGTATTTTGTAGAAAATCTTCAAGAAAATTTTCCGAATTCTATTTTGACAGTTTGTCAAAGATCCAGGGTTGTAATTTCTGGAACTGTCTTGCGAAGATCCTTTACCTTCCCATAGGAATACAGTCAACCAGTTCTCGAAAATCTTAAATCGTCGTTTTGCCAGCTTCAAACTGCTATCGTCAGCAATTGGCTTGGAGGCATCCCATTCGTGAAGCCACGCTTTGAATCCTTGCAAAAATACTGTTTTTAGAAATTGTCCTTCCAGGTACAGCAAGCCAAATGGCGAAACGTGAAGAGGCAATGTGTTCAGTGTTGTTTACACGGGTCCAAAATAACCCCTCTAAAATTAAGCTGCTCGAAAAATCTCAATAAAACAAACCCAAACGATCGCTGTTATTTCAGGGCTTCCAATACTTACCCAAAATTCGATCTAATGTTATTTTGCTGCTCTTTATACAGTACGTGACGTAACCTTATTTTGACTGAAATTTAGTGGAGAGGCATCAGCTTCAATCCGTATTCTGTCAAGTGATTCGTATATTTCCTATATTTTTGAGGTAATCCTATACAGGGTGTTCAGTTTAGTCAGTGCCCAACGAATAAAATGATATCTTTAATACGGTAAGAGATCCAATGACAGCTCTTGAAGGTAACTTTTAGAGTCGACCACGGGCTATCCGGAAACCATATTTGTCGTGACCTTGAATGTCCCGTTCAAGGTCATCCATGTGCCCGTTCCGTGTTTTTCTGCAAATATGTCAGAAACCGCTGCAGATAGGATGCTAGTGTGAATTAGAAAGTTGTAGAGCGATGCCTAATTAGTGTAATTATGTTGGTTTCAAAATTTTCTGAACGAGTCACAGCGAGCTAAATTTTTTTTCCGCGAGTGACCATCATGACACATGGATGACATCGAACGGAACACTCAAGGTCACGGCGAATATGGTCTCCTAATAGCCCGTGGTAGACGCTAAAAGTTACCTTCAAGAACTATCATTGTATCTCTTACCGTATTAAAGATATAATTTTATTTCGTTGGGCAATGACTAAACAGAATACCATCTACATGTATAATCAAACTGGTTTCTGCTCTCTTCAAGATAGCATCTCTTCCTCGGCTGTTACTGTTATTTTGTGTTCCCAAATTCACCACAAACGCATTCGCTCAAAGGAAGGCCCGTTGCGAATGGCGAGTTTTAGAACATCCACGCGAGACAATACGACAAAGAGTCCCATTTATGTCTATTGTGCCTTTCAACATTTAGAAGCAATGGTCACCAACAAATTCTGAAAACCGTGAGAAGTACTTGGCCTTAATTAACAGCAAATTGAAGGCGTGAACGTACCCATTAAAGTCACGTTAGCCCATCGTGTATGGTATTGACAGTTTTAGCTTCATTGTCACTTTTGTCCACCTTACATTTGTAACGGCATGTCACTGTATATGAATACACGTTCATGTACATGTACATGTATCGATAGTTCTCTAGAAATTGGAATTTCCCGAAGAAAACGAGCTTACACAAAAATAGTTACTTTTAAATTTTTCTTCATGTTTTACTTAACATTTTACTTAAATTTTACTAACAGTAATGTTGATGTCATCATTTGTCTGCATTCGGCTACCTCCACCCCATCCAAGATGATACTTGAACGTCCCCTTAATGACAGTTTCATATGGGCTTATATACAAATTTTCTCCATAGGTGTATCATGTACAGTAGAACCTCCAAAGTTGACCACCTCTCTATGTTGGCCACATTTTAAGTGATCGGACGGTTTCCACATTAACTCAATAGAAAGTGACCTCTACATGTTGACCACTTCGACTATGATACACAAGTAATTTACTCTCTGTATGTTGACCAGATTGGTTTCAACATGTAAAGTCATGGACGATTACATTTATTGGCTGCTTACAAAACTTATACTGTACACCCCTGAACAATAACTGTCTCTATAGAGGTACAAGAGTTCATTTTGAACCGCTTCAGTACCCCTACTGTGCGTGTATTGCTGGATAAATTTGCAGCACTTTATCAATACTGGTATTGTATTATGAACATTTTAATAAGATTATTCATGAGTATTGAATGATTACTGTCAAATGTAGTATTTGCATTACATGCACTTCACGGAATTAAAATAGTGTGTCAGTACAAGCCTCGTTCCATTATGTTGACCCGTTTGCGACAGTCCCTTGGGTGGTCAACATACAGAGGTTCTTCTGTATATCATATACATGAGATGATTTTGAAATGTGCCTCCTGTATTCCTATCGAAAATAAAACAATGTTTGCTACAAAATTACTGAACTTGTTAGCCCAAGACACAAGATTACAGAGCAAATATCGCATTTTTTTCTTTCACTCATTTGTGAAATGGAAACGTCGCAGTAACATACATGTACATGTATTTCCAAAAATTATATGTTACGACGCCATTTTGTCGTCAATTTCACTGGCGGGTAGAATTACTGGTTATAGGATTCAATCCCATTTGCTGGCGATATATTGACTCGGGTATCTTAAAAGCAGTTAAGGTACATGTGCTCTCGATATTACGCGTGCTCACGTACAGTATGTGCAAAAATTTGGCGAAAATTATATTAGGCGGTAAATAGGACTAATAAAGAGAAATTTGTTAACTTCCAAACGCTGATCTAATGGTCTCGAGTCTATATCTATTTTTACGCATATATTCCGCCAGCCTTTCTCTCTGGCTTATTGCTCCCCTGCTAACCCAGCACTTAGCTCTATTTACCCTCGGGGTAATTTGTGTGGCTCACCAATACGCCAGCGACTCATTAATTTCGCGGCATCGTATATATTTATAGAGCGAAATATGGCGATGCATATGAAAAATGCGAGCGCCTTTATACACGTTACACTGATACACACCATATAGCGTTAGAACGGTGAATAAAAAAACTGCTAAACGAGGCAATTCATAATAGGTGAAAAGCGTGGGTTGGGCCCCATCCACTTAAAAAGAATGCCTCATTAATTGCCATAAACGAGAGCGCCGCGGGCGAAAAAAGGTCTTATACGTGATCTGCTGTAGCTGGTGGCTGTGTCACCCGAGGGCCAAAAGATGGCGCCACTGCAAAATAGCGTCAGCCCATATCATGACGACGCCACGTGACATAGTTGTATATAGAATGAAACATCTATGTGGGGCACCTATGGTGTATTCTAAAAGTATCCCAGTTAGAGAGTTTACCAAGTATTTTTATGATTTTTAAGTGCATCTCTCCACGAGGGTGGGAAATGCATGTTGACTACCGAAAATGAAATTTAGTCAACATGAGATTAAGTGTTGTGTTTTATCCCACGCTAGGAACCACAAGTTTAAAGTACCCGATTGGAAGGGGCTCTCTCCAGAAGGGTGGCAAAAAGCAATTTAGTCGAGAACTATCATCTAATTCACATGGTTTTCTTGGCTAGCGTGGGTGGCAATACAGCAGTACCGTATATGGGGGGCAAAAGGATCATCAGGCCCCTTATGGCCCAATGGATGCAGGGGCCGGAATCCACCCCCTGGGAGATGGAGGGTCCAAGCCTAGCCTTGTTATTTGCAAGAAGTTGCTGTTTTCACGAAATCGGGTTTACAAAACGCACTTTCAACGTAAGGAATGTACATGCATACAGTATAAACTCTCCATGTGCTTCGCAACACTGCAGTCTGAATTCGATCTCAAGCAACCGAAGTTGTTCATGAACGCTCGCATCTATCACATGGTAATCATTTACAGTACAGTACACATCGACTTTTGTGAGACCGGGAGTGCCTTTATATACTCATGTACAGTACGTAGCTACAGTATAGCATTAGAACGGTGAATAAAAGAGGCTAAACGATGCAGTTCATAATACATGTACATGTTCTATAGCGTTTCGTCCAAAAGGGTCTCCTATGACCCTATCCAAACTTCCTGATAGTAAAATTGAAGATCGAAACTCAAATCAGGGTGCCTATAGCTGGCCGTTTGGAAAACTAGAAAAGTCAGGGAATTTGCTATGACCTGAAAAATTTGTTTGCAGCAAGTAATTTTGATTGTTATGAAGCGCCTGATCAGGGTTTGTGGCTACAGCCACTTGGCAGTTAATGATTGCAAAATTTCTTTTGATTACAGTATACAGTACGTTAAAATCTTGAAAGAAACACGATAAATACAGCAAGCATGCATATACATGTACATGTACATTGTATGGATTGACCCCATGGATTTAAAAGGCGGCAGGCTAAACACGACTTGCTGCTTTCAGATGTGAATTTGTGTTACATGTAGATTCGTAAAAACATGCGTCGTTTTAGTGTCTCGTAAACCTGGAAAAGTCAGGGAAATTTGAGTCAAGATTCGGCCAGACACCCTGTCAAATGCTTTCTTACATTATCAAGGATAAGCAATAACATCCCAAGTTGACACTGCAATCAATGTCACGTCGTGATAGCCTGTTGTAAAACATGCTATTCTCGTCCACTGAAAACAATGCGTGGAGGAAAATGAGGCGGGGGTCAAAGGGCACTAATAACCGCGGTCGATTAAAGCTAACATAATATTTTAATTGGTCACCGAACACGGACATCGGTTTCAAATATAAACGCGCATGATTACATGTATCGTTTCCGATGACATTCTCAGGGTGCGTGCCAAAGGGGGTGGCCCAACAAAACAATAACGGATTGCGCGAATTTCCAATTGCCTAATCCTCCGTCAAGAGCCGTTTTATTCGTCGTAAACGGCGGAAAACCGAAAGCCGCTAGCTCTGACCGTCGCTGGCGCCAATCGTAGCTTGGTGCAATCCGCCGCAAGCGGCATAAATAATGCATTTGAAATTTGCATGAAACGCGCGTCTGCACGTATTAAATTATGCAGTTTTAATTACGTCAAGTGAGGCATGCCCGTGCACAGAACGCATCAAAAGTGGACGCGGCCGCATCAGCGTCGGATTAATTCGCCAAATTCATTATTAATGGATCGAATGGGCTGGCCGAGAACAGGTGGGGTCAGCGCGGGTCTCCAACGACAGGCATGAATAAAACAACGAAAATATATTTAAAAACGGGCTTACCTGCATGCATGCGCTAAACTGCGACGAGCTCCGCCAGGTGGCGTTGCGGGGGGCGATCGATCACGGGTGCGCCACCATATAGGAGACACCTGCGATAAAATGGAGCGTTTGTTAGTCAGGTACATGGTGACGTCACGCGTGGCCACTTCATTCACAACCCAGGTTTTAAAAATTCGTGAATAATTTAAAGCGCGCTAATTATGTGACGCAATTACTTCGCTGCGTGCATTGTTGACGGAGGTAACATGTACATGTATGCACATGCAAAGTAGCCATGAGTTACTAGCCAATATTTTAGACAGTTTAGCTTAGCACACCATTGGAAATTTAACCCTGCATGGCACCACATTTCTCAATTTTACTCCACGCACTAGCACCTTTGCTCAACGCTTCAGATGCCTACATGTGCAATTCAAATTAAAGCACAGTAGATACATGTACATGTACCTCCAAAATTGACCACACGTTAACTGACCGGCGAGACGGTCACCACATTAACTCAATGGAAGGTGACAATAGAGAATGTGAGCTCCACGTTAAACGTGGACGCGAACGTCAATTTTTTAC
>JAQGAF010006133.1:0-10751 GCA_034687865.1 Kryphioiulus occultus | reverse complement strand
TCGTCTTCGTCGTCGTCGTCGTCGTCGTCGTCGTCGTCTTCGTCGTCGTCGTCGTCGTCGTCGTCGTCGTCTTCTTCTTCTACGTCGTCGTCTTCGTCGTCTTCGTCGTCGTCTTCGTCGTCGTCGTCGTCGTCGTCGTCTTCTTCTTCTACGTCGTCGTCTAAAAATGGCAAAAATGGTAAAAATGGCAAAAATGGCAAAATTAGAAAAATTGGCAAAAATGTCAAAAATGGCAAAATTGGCAAAATTGGGAAAATTTGCAAAAATAGCAAAACGGCGAAAATGGCAAAAATGGCGAAAATTGGGAAAATTGGGAAAATTGGCAAAATTGGCAAATCGTCGTCGTCTTCGTCGTCGTCGTCTTCGTCGTCGTCGTCGTCGTCTTCGTCTTCTTCTACGTCGTCGTCTATGTCGTCGTCGTCTTCG
The DNA here is from genome assembly GCA_034687865.1 of Kryphioiulus occultus. NCBI lineage: Eukaryota > Metazoa > Arthropoda > Diplopoda > Julida > Julidae > Kryphioiulus > Kryphioiulus occultus. The sequence goes on along the minus strand of JAQGAF010006133.1, from coordinate 10,325 downwards.
TCTATGTCGTCGTCGTCTTCGTCTTCGTCGTAGTTGTCTTTGTCGTCGTCTTCGTCGTCGTCTTCTTCTTAAACGTCGTTATCTTCGTCGTTGTCTTCGTCGTCGTCGTCTTCGTCGTCGTCGTCGTCGTCTTCGTCGTCGTCTTCTTCTACGTCGTCGTCTATGTCGTCGTCGTCTTCGTCTTTGTCGTCGTCTTCGTCGTCTTCGTCGTCGTCGTCGTCTTCGTCGTCGTCTTCGTCGTCGTCGTCGTCGTCGTCTTCGTCGTCGTTTTCGTCGTCTTCGTCGTCGTCGTCGTCGTCTTCGTCGTCGTCGTCTTCTACGTCGTCTTCTATGTCATCGTCGTCTTTGTCGTCGTCGTCTTCGTCGTCGTCTTCGTCGTCTTCGTCGTCGTCGTCGTCGTCGTCGTCATCTTCGTCGTCGTCTTCGTTTGGTAAAAACGAAGGTTTGGTAAAAATGGCAAAATTGGTAAAAATGGCGAAATTGGCAAAATTGGCGAAATTCGCAAAATTGCAAAATTGCAAAATTGGTAAAAATGGCAAAATTGGTAAAAATGGCAAAAATGGCAAAAATGGCAAATTTGGCAAAAATGACAAAAATGGTAAAAATGACAAAATTGGCAAAAATGGCAAAATTGGCAAAAATGGTAAAATTGGCAAAAATGACAAAATTGGCAAAAATGGCAAAATTGGTAAAAATTGCAAAATTGGCAAAAATGGCAAAAATGGCAAGGTTGGCAAAAATGGTAAAATTGGCAAAAATGGCGAAATTGGCAAAATTGGCAAAAATGGCAAAATTGAAAAAATTGCAAAAATGGTAAAATTGGCAAAAATGGCGAAATTGGCAAAATTGGCAAAAATGGCGGAAATGGCAAAAAATTGCAAAATTGGCAAAAATGGCAAAAATTGGCAAAAGATGGAAAATTGGCAAAATGGCAAAAATGGCAAAAATGGCAAAATTGGCAAAAATGGCAAAAATGGTAAAATTGGCAAAAATGGCGAAATTGGCAAAAATGGCAAAATTGGCAAAATGGCAAAATGGCAATAATGGTAAAATTGGCAAAATTGGCAAAAATGGCAAAATTGGCAAAAATGGCGAAATTGGCAAAATGGCAAAAATGGTAAAATTGGCAAAAATGTCGAAATTGGCAAAAATGGCGAAATTGGCAAAATTGGTAAAAATTGTAAAATTGGCAAAAATGGCAAAAATGGCAAAATTGGCAAGATTGGCAAAAATGGCAAAATTAGCAAAAATGTCAAAATTGGAAAAATGGCAAAAATGGCGAAATTGGTAAAAATGGTAAAATTGGCAAAAATGGCAAAATTGGCAAAAATGGCAAGGTTGGCACAAATGGCAAAAATGTCAAAATTGGAAAAATGGCAAAAATGGTAAAATTGGCAAAAATGGCGAAATTTCCAAAATTGGCAAAAATGGCAAAATTGGCGGAAATGGCAAAAAATTGCAAAATTGGCAAAAATGGCACAATTGGCAAAATGGCAAAAATGTTAAAATTGGCAAAAATTTCGAAATTGGCAAAAATGGCGAAATTGGCAAAATTGGTAAAAATTGTAAAATTGGCAAAAATGGCAAAATTGGCAAAATTAGCAAAAATGTCAAAATTGGAAAAATGGCAAAAATGGCAAAAATGGCAAAAATGACAAAAAAAGGCGAAATTGGCAAAAATGGTAAAAATGGTAAAAATGACAAAATTGGCAATATTTGCAAAATTGGCAAAAGATGGAAAATTGGAAAAATGGCAAAAATGGTAAAATTGGCAAAAATGGCAAAATAGGCAAAAATGGCGAAATTGGCAAAATGGCAAAAATGGTAAAATTGGCAAAAATGGCAAAAAATGGCAAAATTGGCAAAATGGCAAAAATGGTAAAATTGGCAAAAATGGCAAAATTGGTAAAAATGGCAAAATTGGTAAAAATGGCAAAATTTGCAAAATTGGTGAAATTCGCAAAATTGGTAAATATGGCAAAATTGGTAAAAACGGTCAAATTGGCAAAAATGGCAAAATTGGCAAAAATGGTAAAAATGACAAAATTGGCAAAAATGGCAAAAATTGGCAAAAGATGGAAAATTGGCAAAATGGCAAAATTGGCAAAAATGGCAAAATTGGAAAAAATGGCAAAAATGGTAAAATTAGCAAAAATGGCGAAATTGGCAAAAATGGCAAAATTGGCAAAATGGCAAAATTAGCAAAATGGCAAAAATGGTAAAATTGGCAAAATTGGCAAAAATGGCAAAAATGGTAAAATTGGCAAAAATGTCGAAATTGGCAAAAATGGCAAAATTGGCAAAAATGGCAAAATTGGCAGAAATGCCAAAAATGGTAAAATTGGCAAAAATGGCAAAAGATGGAAAATTTGGCAAAATGGTAAAATAAAAAAAATGGCAAAATTAGCAAAAATGGCAAAATTGGCGAAATGGTAAAAATTGTAAAATAGGCAAAAATGGCAAAATTGGAAAAATGGTAAAATTGGCAAAAATGGCAAAATTGGAAAAATGGTAAAATTGGGAAAAATGGCAAAAATGGCAAAAGATGGAAAATTTGGCAAAATGGTAAAATGAAAAAAATGGCAAAATTAGCAAAAATGGCAAAATTGGCGAAATTGTAAAAATTGTAAAATTGGCAAAAATGGCAAACATGGCAAAATTGGAAAAATGGCAAAACTGGCAAAAATGGTAAAATTGGCAAAAATGGCAAAATTGGCAAAAATGCCAAAAATGGTAAAATTGGCAAAAATGGCAAAAGATGGAAAATTTGGCAAAATGGTAAAATGGAAAAAATGGCAAAATTAGCCAAAATGGCAAAAAATGGACAAAAATAGCAAAAATTGGCAAAAATGGCAAAAATGGAAAAATTGGCAAAAGATGGAAAATTGGACAAATGGTAAAATTGGAAAAATGGTAAAATGGCAAAAATGGCAAAAATGGCAAAAATGGCGAAATTGGCAAAAATGGCGAAATTGGCAAAATTGGTAAAAATGGCAAAAATGGTAAAATTGGCAAAAATGGCGAAATTGGCAAAATGGCAAAAATGGTAAAATTGGCAAAAATGGCGAAATTGGCAAAAATGGCGAAATTGGCAAAATTGGTAAAAATGGCAAAATTGGCAAGATTGGCAAAAATGGCAAAATTGGCAAAAATGTCAAAATTGGAAAAATGGCAAAAATGGTAAAATTGGCAAAAAAGGCGAAATTGGCAAAAATGGCGGAATTGGCAAAATTGGTAAAAATGGCAATATTGGCAAAAATGGCAAAATTAGCAAAAATGGTAAAATTGGCAAAAATGACAAAAATCGCAAAAAAATGGAAAATTGGCAAAATTGGAAAAAATGGCAAGATTGGCAAAAATGGCAAAATTGGCAAAAATGGCAAAATTGGAAAAATGGTAAAAATGGCAAAAATTGTAAAATTGGCAAAAATGGCGAAATTGGCAAAAATGGCGAAATTGGCAAAATTGGTAAAAATGGCAAAATTGGCAAAAATAGCAAAATTAGCAAAAATGGCAAAAATGGTAAAATTGGCAAAAATGGCAAAAATGGCAAAATTGGCAAAATAAGCAAAAATGACAAGATTGGCAAAAATGGCCAAATTGGCAAAATTGGCAAAAATGTCAAAATTGGAAAAACGGCCAAAATGGCAAAAATGGAAAAATCGACAAAAATAGTAAAATGGCAAAAATCGACAAAAATAAAAAACGGCAAAAAATGGCAAAATTCGGTAAAAATGGCAAAATTCGGCAAAAATGGAAAAATGGCAAAAATCGATAAAAATGGCAACATTCGGTAAAAATGGCAAAATTCGGCAAAAATGGCAAAAATCGGTAAAAATGGCAAACATGGCAAAATTGGCAAACATGGCAAAATTGGCAAAAGATGGAAAATTGGCAAAATGGTAAAATTGGAAAAATGGTAAAATTGGCCAAAATGGCAAAAATTGACAAAAATGGCAAAAATTGCAAAAATGGAAATATTGGCCAAAATGGCAAAATTGGCCAAAATGGCAAAATTGGCAAAAATGTCAAAATTGGCAAAAATGGCAAAAATTGGCAAAAATGGCGAAATTGGCAAAATTGGTAAAAATGGCAAAATTGGCAAAATTGGTAAAAATGGCAAAATTGGCAAAAATGGCAAAAATGTCAAAATTGGAAAAATGGCAAAAATTGCAAAATTGGCAAAATTGGCAAAAATGACAACAGTGGCAAAAATGACGACATTGGCAAAATTGGCATAAAAGGTAAAATTGGCAAAATGGCAAAAATGGCGAAATTGGTAAAAATGGCAAAATTGGCGAAATGGTAATATTGGCAAAATTGGCAAAATTGGCAAAAATGGCAAAAATGGAAAAATTGGCAAAAATGGCAAAATTGGCAAAAATCGATAAAAATGGTAAAAATCGATAAAAATGCCAAAAATCGACAAAAAAATGGTAAAAATGGTTCAAAATTGCAAAAATTGAAAAAATCGACAAAAATGACAAAAATCGAAAAAATGGTAAAAATGGCAAAAATCGTAAAACTGGTAAAATGGCAAAAAATCGACAAAAATGGCAAAATTCGAAAAAATGGCAAAATTGGCAAAAAAAAAACAAAAATGGCAAAAAAACGCTAAAATTGGAAAAAATGGCAAAAATCGATAAAAACGGCAAAAATTGCAAAATATCGATAAAAATGGCATATATCGATAAAAACAGCAAAAATCGATAAAAAGAGCAAAAATTCCAAAAATGGCAAAAATCGATAAAAAAGGCAAAACTGGAAAAATGGGAAAATCGGCAAAAATAGCAAAAATAGCAAAAATCGATAAATATATCAAAAATCCACAAAAATGGCAAAAATCGATACAAATATAAAAAATCGACAAAAATGGCAAAAATGGCACATGTCGACAAAATGGCTAAAATCAATAAAAATGGCTAAAATCGGCAAAAATGGACAAAAAAGGTAATGATCGATAAAAATGGCAAAAATCTACAAAAATTGGCAAAAATAATAAAAAGCAAAAATCGATAAAAATAGGAAAATGTTTAAAAATGGCAAAAATCGACAAAAATAATAAAAATCGGCAAAAATGGCAAAAATAGAAAAATCGGCAAAAATAATAAAAATATGCAAAATGGGGGAAAAATGGAAAAATCGATATAAATGGTAATATAGCGATAAAAATGGAAAAATCTAAAAATCGACAAAATAATAATAAAAATTGGCAAAAATGGCAAAATTCGAGAAAAATGCCAATAATCGGTAAAAATGACAAGAATCCATAAAAATGGTAAAAAGCTATATCGAAAAAAATGGAAAAATCTATAAAAATTGCAATTTTTTCAATTTTTTTATAACTCGATCATTAATTAAAATCAGGTTATGTGATGTTTTTGGAAAGCTAGACCTGGTTAATAGCAATCGATTGATTTGACGTATAGCCAGGTTTTTGTTGCAACATGTTTTTATAGCGAATTTGATGTCTTGGATTCTTTGAATTTTTGTGTTTTTGATAATGAAAAGCAGGTCATCTGACGTTGTTGTATAGCAAAAATTGCAAAAATGGACAAAAATGTCAAGATCCGACAAAATGGACGAAAAGTTGTAATTGACAAAACGATGAAAATGCTAAAACAATTACAAAAATGACAAACCCTACAAGTAGTGGTGATGACTATAGCGGACAATAGTTTTATAATTCGTATCGCAAACTTACCGCATTCAAAATTGGCTAGACCCAGACGTCACAGTTTCACGAGAGCCGAACACGGGCATTTGGCTAAAATCCCCTAAAAAGCTGGAAAAACTCCCGGAATTGTCCAACTGACGAGGATTCCGACCGATTAACTAAAAGCAACAACACGCGTTGAAGAAAACTGCGGAGAAACTGCGAAAATAATCCCGAAATTAAATTAAATATCAATTATTTATAGGTTAGGTTAACCGTAGTGTGTTGCTCCCCGATTGTGTACATAATGCGGAGCAGAAAAATGTAAGTCGAAGGCTTGACTGCCCTGTTATAAATGGACGAATTACGCGAGAAGTGTCGAATAACAACCAAATAACTGAAATGTTTTTGTACTTTGGGATCATTGGTGGAATGTCGAACGGCCCCCTGGTGGAAAGATTGGGCAGTCCGATTGAAATAAAATTGAAAAAAAAAGCTGAAATCGGCCGGGATTGAACCAGTGGAAAAATGAAACTTACAAAGTTGATTTCCAGAGGGGCACCAAGGCCCCTCCAGGCTCGTTAATGAAAGGCCCTCATCACCCCCGTGAATCATCGGATCCCCCACGCTCAGGTGTGAGGGTGCCGTCGATGCCCCCCCACAATGGGTAACCCCACCCCATAGGGGTCATTACCACTCCGGGTGTGTGCCTGGTCCACAGCACCCATCGCTGCAGTTTCCCACCTGAGCTGAACGGTGAACGAGGCTCAAAATTAACATTTCAATTAGGACAGGAAAAACTTATTTTTAAAAAATCAATTTTTTTATCGCGCAGATTCGTTTGATTGTATTTTGTGAAACCCGTGGCGAAATTTCTAGTAAAAGGCGTAATTTTCGACGATTTTGGAACGGTTTTTCGTATCTTGCAGTTTTGAATTTTATTGCCACGCCTACAAATTCCCAAAATGGCCCACAGAGCAGGCTACTTTTTACTATCTTCAAGCAGGCATGTGACCAGTTGGTGTACAATTTTTCACATTAATTCACATCCAAGAATCTGACATTTTTCACCTTATTTCACGTTCAATTATCTGTTTTTTTTCATATTTTTTACATGAAAATCGGATTTTTTCACACTTTAAAACCAGGCATATGTGGGCATTAAATCGAGAAATACTTTTTCGAAAACGGATAAAACTGCTTGAGTGTGTGAAAAAAGTTACGTAATGGCGTTCGGAATAGGTGTTTTCGAATTTTCAAATAACACATTCGAATTACGGCAGCGAGACCGTGTAATCGCCCTTCAATAATCCCTAATTTCGCGAAAAACCCTTAGCAACGGCTGACAACAGGGTTGCAACGAAACCTTCGAATTTCGAATTCGAGCTCTGGTTCGGCGTTAATTCGAGATTCATAAATGGCATTTTGTTTTTCGCCAAACGGCGATAAAAACAGCTTGAAAATCGTTGTGAAAATCTACGGCATTCGGCACAGGTAATCGACAACATGGCTGCGTTCGTTCGGGATTTTCAATTTGCCGCAAACTTCTCGTGCGAGTGTTGATTGGTCGAGCGGAACCACGTGATGCTGCGCTCGTGGCAACCATGGCAACCGTAGAACGATAGATTCTAGAATATGAAGTCGTTCTATTTTTGCGAAAAGAAGTTCAAAAACCTCAAGAAAGTTGATTTCAACGAGTCTGAAATGTGTCAAATCGCCAACTTTACATTGGTATCCTGAGTAAAACGACCACCAGCAGGTAATTATCACATCAGCAGTTCAGAAAACGAAGAATTTAAGTTGAATTTTTGGCTTTTTCAAACACAATTTTAAAGTTTAGTGATCTGCAATAGCTTGCTTAGAATCACCTTTTGTATGGAAATCCATGGAAAATTTCGTTGTTTTCAATGTGTCTGGAAATGACAGCAAATCGCCAATTTTACAGTGGATCCGGAGTAACGACCGTCAGCAGGTAATTATATTAGCAGTTCAGAAAACGAAGCGTTTAAATTGTATTTTTGGCTTTTTCAAACAATTTAGTGATCTGCAATGGCTTGCTTAGAATCACCTTTTGCATCGAAATTCATCGAAAATTTCGTGGTTTTCAACGAGTCTTAAAATGACAACAAAGCGCCAAATTTACATTCGCATCCTGAGTAAAACGACCATCAGCAGGTAATTTCACATTAGCAGTTCAGAAAACGAAGAATTTAAATTGTATTTTTGCCTTTTTCAAACACAATTTAGTGAATGCAATGACTGGTTTAGAATCAACAGCCTTTTGCATCGAAATCCTACACGTCCAAGTGCACGTCTGTGAGTTTAAAGTAAGTCACTTGAAAGTTTATACACGGTTCATATGATTAGGGTAGCTAACGCAGACGCCCCCTAGCGGCATCCTCGTGACGTCACGACAAAGAGGGTAAACAAAGAAATGTGATCAGTTCGTCCTACCTTGGGCTGTCAGGAAAGCTTCGCACCAGGCCGCACTTTATGGACGTCCCTCGCACAGAAACTGTCACTTATATTAATCCAAATTTTTGACGAAACTGAACACGCGCAATATTAATCCAATACTGTCTGGAAACTAGGCTCAAATCATGAGTAGGAACCGAACGATACTGAAGCTAAAAAGCCACCCGGAAGAGTTCAAAGTGGAAAAATGAGGGGTGAGGGGAAGGTTGGGGGGTAAAGACCCTGGAGGAAACGAGGGGAAACGAAACCTCCTTTGATCCCCAGGAACGTACAAGATGATCAATGAGGTGTGGGTGAAGAGAAAGTCAAGGGGCAACGAATTGCCAACAGAGGGCGCTGTCGTCGACCCCGAGGGTCGTCCATAAAGGGTTTTTTGACGAATTGACAAAAGGTAGTTCAAGTATTATGTCATCAGCTTTTTAGGGAGACGTGATGGCAGGACGAATGATAACAGGAATGATATGGGACGAGCAAAAGACCAGTCAAAAATACCGATAAGTTTTTTTCAAAATAAACTGATCACTTCTTAAAATTAAAATCGATTACGTAATTCACAAAAATAATTGATGTTTCTTAAAAAATCAATCACTTATTTCATAAAAATATCGAGCACTTTTTTCATAAAAATATCGAGTAATTGCTTCAAAATACTTTCTACTAAAACAGATGATTCAATTGTATTTGACGAAAGTGATACGTTTTCTGAAAAAAGTGATGAAAGTGTACAGTTTTTTTTTAAAAGAAATTGTTAATTTTTAATTAGTCAATTGTTTTTGTAGAAACTGGTCAGTTTTTAAGAAAGTTTTTTTATGAAAGGGAACAATTTTTTAAAGAAAAGAGTAATTTTTTAAGTAGTCTATTTTTTGAAGGAACTGGTCAGTTTTTAAGAACATTACTTTATTTTTGTTTTCCGTTGAAAGTGAACATTTTTTTTTTAAAACGACAGTGTTCAATTTTTTTAATCAATAATTTTTGAAAAAACCGATCAATTTTTAAGCCAGTGATAATAAAGTGATAATAAAATAATTTTTAAAAAATAAAAGGTTCAATTTTTTAAATTAACCTATTTTTGAGGAAAGAGATGTTTCTTTTTTAAAAACGTGATCAGTTTTTTTTAATAAACTAATCGATTTGTTTCTTTTAGGTTTTTGTAACGAAACTGATTATTTTTTTAAAGAAATTTTTTTTAAGTAGCCTATTTTTGAACAAACTGAGCAATTTTTTGAAAAAAATTGGGGTAAAGTTTCTAAGTTTCAAAAGCAACTTCAACAAACAATGGCGCCATACAACAAATACATGCGACAACACATACGTTCATTAAATTTATTCAGTTTTTCATTAATACGTACATACTGTATCTCGTGAATATCACGGATTTCTTCACCACTAATTTTTACACAGATTTTTTTTCCACCAAGTTGGCTAGAAGGGCGGATTTTCGTAACTGTGGCCTGGCTGTCAGTCTATCATTACCCTCTGAATAAAAATACCACGATTTGCTTCATAATGCTGCATTTTACTTACATGTACGTCCATTACCACCGGACAGCGTTCCTAGGGCCAAAATGCCCATTTCTAGTGCTTATCGACTAGGCGTAGGTCACGTGAAATCACTGAATCGTACCTCAAAAGTCATGAGTCCAAGGTTTTGGTTCGGCATTGGATAACTACTGTACATGCTGTACGTGCAGGGTAGTTCATGTCAACCAAGTGCTTTCGGGTATAAGACAACAACGATAATGTTCCATGTATGGAACCCGCTACAGCAAGCTCTGATACGTGGCAACCATAGGGTCACTTTAATTCAGCGTTTTGGCAAACACAGATTCCTCGTTACGGAGACTTGTCAGCCAGCGGTTGCGGTACCACGGGCGAAAGGGACATTTCTACAGAGAAGTCAACCAGGGCCTTCCATCCCAAGCCATTCACAGCCATTCAGTTTTTAGGTTCCGTTGACAGTCCAGTTGTCGGGAAGGGACCCTGTCAGCCTCTGCCGCTGGGTGTAGGTGGCACTTTGACAGTTACTCACTAATTCTAGTTGAGTGTGTGCGGGAATAAGCCAACGTTAAACATCTCAACCAACTAACCACTGATGAACACTCACCCGTCCATGTCATCGGCACCGGAGAGGCTCGGCGGTCAATGATGCCGCAGCGGCACCGGAGAGGCTCGGCGGTCAATGCCGCAGCGGCAC
>JAQGAF010006132.1:0-10753 GCA_034687865.1 Kryphioiulus occultus | reverse complement strand
TGTATCAGTGTTGTATTTTTTGGTGCAACCCTCACCGACCTTTTTCCGTTTCGGAAATAAATATTTTTATTATATTATTATTATATTATAGTGCTTTGCAAAGTTTCCGTGATTTTTTAAACATATACAAGGGACTTAGCGTTTTATTCGCCGAAAACGCACCACGAAAAGGAAATTCCGAAAATTTACCATTATTGGTTTCGTATGGAGTTTTCGTTTCGTAAGTTGCGATTTTTTCCGTACGAAAGAGAAATGAATCAGGGTGACCACCTCTCGAGTAGATGTATCCCTATACAGGATGCACTAATGCATAGGGATAAAGTCAAGTTAATCCCTAACAGGTCTGGCATCACAGAGTTTTCGTTTGAGATTTCGCCGAAAACGCACAAAAAATGGCGGCTGTGACCTAAAGTAAACACGTTTTCGTATAGGAGAAAGTTTTCGGCGAATAAAACGCTAAGCCTGTATAAAACTGTATAGCGCTTTATGTATATGTTTGTCGGCGATAGAGTTAACGCTGAGGCAAATACGAGTATCCAGTTATTGAGTATATATAGAGCGTACAGACGATGTTTATGAACTTTGCAATTAAGGCATGCGTTGACCCTTTAAATCCGAGCGATGAATTAGCGGACGTCGACACATCCGATACTGGCAATTGAGTCGTTATAACTGTGTAAAGTGCGCGACTTTGCGTAAGCTGCAAATGCCACGAGCGTCATTAACGACTCTTTTGTTTCGCGTCTATCCTATATACAGTATAGTACATGTCCTCTTACTGTATACACCGTATAGGCCTACATATACAGTATAAGATTTCCCCTCCCCCTGCACGCACGCACTCTGCATGTTTCATCGCCATTGCAATGTCGAAATTTGTCTCGAAATAAAAAGTCATAATTTTCGCCGCTTCGTCTCCCGCTGCATGAATTGCTCGGGATCCTAATCCCGTAATTTGCATACTTATTATATTTCACATTGTGGTTCGTTTCCTAGAAGCTTAATTAACCGAGCCATGGGCGTATATAAGATTTCGCGGAATAAGGAACAAGTTTAATTTCGCTCTCGTCTATGCAGGGTGTGTCATTAATGCTCATATACCCTATATACATGATACTATACGATGTACGTTGACAATTGTCCGGCATCGGACAGAAATAGCCTCGCGCAAAAAAGTTAAGGTGAAAGATCAACATCGATATCAGAAGACCTTAATCACCTTCTATATATAGTTCAGCGTTAGAACCCGCATGCGTGGCTTAAGACAATTCGCGATATAAAAATACGCTCGTCAAAAATTCATTCTCCAAATATCGAAGCAAACAGTTAAAGAACACAAAATTCACTAACTTATCGAGCTATAATTTCCTCTTCCATTACCGAATATGCGGACCCGGCCACTTCTCTAAAATCGCAGAATGTGTTAATTACATCTGCGATTGATTTTAAACAGCTCCAAATACTAATACAACCTGGTTCACGTACAGACTATAGGCGTTCCTGTCATTATCAAACTTATTGGAAATTTCTTACAGAAGTCTTTGTTAACATTTCTCTTTTGTGTGGTGTAGTTTTTATAACAATTTCGTCTGCGGCGCTCCTAACTTAACCTATAGATATATACTGCATGTAGGTCTAATTATAACAGCAATTGGTCACTACAAATTGAGCTGGCCCCTCCCCAATCAGGTTTAAGCTCCGTCCAAACCTAAGTTCAAACTTATGATAACCCATGTGGGGGGTGGGGGTGGGGAGAGACAGCTCGATTTGTAGCGACCAGTATATCTGTTACTTATAGACCTTGTGTTATAATAGCAATAGGGTAAAGACGAGTAATTTGCGGGTCATCCAAACAACCGCAATCATTCAGTCGAGCCAAAATAACCACTTTGTCGACGTGTCACTAGATGTTTTTACGAGAAAACGGCACGTTTTCATGCGGTGGTGTTAAAACTATTTAAAACACTCCCGATACGCCACGTATACGTCTTTTTCACAACATTTCTGTAAGTGCAGTGGTATATCCATGTGCACGCGCGTGTATCGATACGATATATACAGTATATACCATTTCATTCGTTACCGGCGCATTTTGGTAAGTTCGCATTCGGTTGGTTGGAGTCGTTTTTTTCACTTTGAATTCATTATGCATTTCGCGAGCGAATTGCATCGGTGCGCACTTTCATAAATTGCCGCTTCAATTTGAAGCCATCCAGGAATACGAGGTTTGCCTATAATGGATTCGGTTGCGGAGAGGAGTTTGCGCGACTGGAATTCAAATGCTCTAATGCTCTAACTGGATCTATATACCGGTACACTATACGTCCCACGCACCACGTATCATGTACATGACGTGACTTAGAACATATATAGATTACTCCCTCTATACCTATATTACCACTTTTGATAGAAATGACCCTAATAGATCATAAAAAGTAGAAATGAGAAAAGCACGTATACGGTATGCTTACGTTCGCGAAACTATACCCTATTTACGTGTATACAGTATATACAGGGTGTTTTATTAAACTTTCCACCTTGATTATAAGATAAAACAATTTGATATTGAGAAATCGTGATTGGGGGAAAGTTTACCAATCGCGGGAGGAACCATTTGAAAAATATTCGCAAATGGCAGTGACCCACCCCCTGACCCCAACTTAAAAATTTCAATTAGCCACCCATGCCTCGTGATACCATAAATGAAAGTCTATTAAAAATAATTAATTTTGGCGCGAATGATATTCAAATCGACCCACCCAATCAGACGACATGTACGTGCTTTTCAGTATTTTCCATAATTCACTATTATTACTATGCAAAAAGATGGAATTACTTGGAACCATTCACAACATTACTACTGCGCGTGAATATTTAACGTCAGAAATTTGCACTTATGAGTCTTCGAAATTTGTAAAAGTGAAAAGTAAATTTTTCCTAATGGGACGATAATGCGTGGCTGGTTGCCGTTCAACTGGAAAGCCCTCACAGAATGCCAATTAAGTGAGTTGGTGCGAAAAAAGTAAAATCGGTTGATTTGTACCACCGGTACGTAAAGAATTGGTTAACCACGGAAGAAGAATATGTAACTCGTTGTCATTGCATAACAAGAATCCAAAGGAGTTGCCTTAAAAATGTAGACCATTATTTGCGAATCAATAATATAAGTCAAAATGCGAACTTTATTACGAAGGCTTAAAAACAGATTGATGAATGCCATGTTACCGTTCCTTCCGCGTAAAAAGTTTAGATTAGGTCCCGATTCAAATTAATACCGCGCCTAATATTGTTCGCACCAAATTACTTGACCCTGATTCTGAGGGCTTTCCAACGAAGTGTCACGAGCCATATCGTCCTACGTGTATTACAAAAAATTTAGCTTTCACTTTAGTGCGCATTTCTGACGTTATACATTCATGCGCCATAGTTATGTTGCATGTGAATAGTTCCAAGTGGTTTCATCATGTAATTCCATCTTATTGGATAGTAATGGTGAATTATAAAAAAAGGACTGAAAAACACATTTTGCCATTTGCGAATCTGTTTCGAATGGTTCCTCTTACGGTTGATAAACATTCCCCTTAAAATGATTTCTCTATCAACAAGCAAGGTTGAAAACAGACGAAGTTTTCGCAATTTTTCGGACATTCAGCAGTATCACAACGTCAATAAAGTAATCGCCCGAACTACACGTATTTTGCTTACGAATCAAATAATTTGCTCGTGATCACGTCCGGAAGACACCCCTTCACCATTTCAGCTCACGAAGCTATCAAATTAAGAGCGTTAATATACACACGTTCGTAATTAAGCAATTGCCCGATAAAATAAATTTTATATTTCACCGAGGGGAACGGCCGGCGTATACAGTAGCTGGCGATGTTGGAATACACGTCATCCCGAAGGAGTCCGTACACGGGATTAAAAACTCTCTCGGGGAACGAAATTAAACCCCGTAATGCTCGTATCGTACCGCTTTCCTACGAACTAAACCAATTCATGAAATGGATTTCTGCGGTAGAAAAATATGAAACTAAGGAAACGAAAACTGAAAAATGCCAAAAAAATAATTTTTTTCCGCTCCTCCTTAATATTTAGTGTAACGAGCGACGCATCTCGTATTTTCTTCGACGTCTTTATCGTAAATTTCGGTGCCCGGCTGCTCCCCCACCCCCTTCCCATGTGCGTTGGCAAACCCGAGATACAGGCGAGTACGTAGTGTTTGCCATATTTCAAAATTGCAGGGATCAGGTCGTGGAAATTTAAATTAGGACTACGCTGAAAAAGCGCGACGCGACGTACGTGTATATGCCGTACACGTGTATATGCCGTCCCCCTCGTCATTAATTATACGTGATGGATACAACATCGGACGTTGTTTCGTGAATGGCGTCCACGTCATCACCGATTATATCCGAATATGCGTGGGCCGAGATAATTAGGGAAATTCATCATTGACTGCGAATGGACAAACTTCAATTTACGCCACCAAATTCTTCCCCGATGAATATATTGATTTCCTTTAATGCGGCCGCGTCCGGGCATGCCAGCCAGTGGTTTAAAACGAAAAGCGACTAAGCGAGTGGTCAACCCCCCCGATTTACGATTATTTTTAAAAAAAAAAACCAAGAATAATGAATGATAATTCAAAATTGAACTTAAACGGAGTGCGTTGGAAATGCCGAAGCGTTATACAACATTGACAATTCGTGCAATGTTGCTAAAACCTAACCTTAAACGGAAAATGATATACGTGTATAGAATTTCAGAATCAGCTGCGATAAGACATGGATTAATACTTGATCGTATGTTTTCGCATTTTTTAATTGATTTCCAACTGACGGTAAATTGTTCTTAATAACTGCGCATAAGATGGCGAATGTTTACAGTTTAGACGCATACTGTAATCAACGATGAAGAGATGGTTTAAGCGTAAGTTTTAGACTTAAGCGTAAGTTTTAGGCATGCAGTTGAACGTGTATACTGTACCAACGCGATCAATCGTCACCCGCTATATCAACCAGAACTGCGACCAAACTGGTTGCAAATATAATCACGTCGTATATAATGTATATTACACCGTAGCCCCGCAGTAACCTTCGTAAACTTTTTTGTCCCATGCACGTAGCTGTAGAAACCACGGAGATTAAATCGCCGTAACACGGTATATATGCACATACACGTATATTTCGAGTTGAAGGGTGTGACGTGGGCCACTCACCACGCCAGGGGAATCGTCATTAAGGAGTGTGAAAGATGATCGTTTCCAGTATTTCTGACTGCAGACTCTGTCCTCGGATAAAGACGGTCGAATATATATATACATGTATACAAGAACGGTAAACGGATGCTCTATAGAGCGATTAAGGTTATTCATGCAGGTGGGAGTGCATGTGAACGAAGCGAGCGTCTCGTCTTCGTATATACATGTATACCTCGATTAGATTAACCCGATACACTCCCCGGCCTATACGCTATATACATGGAGCGTATACCTGTGTTCAGTTTAGCCGATATTGTAAACGTACACTGTCTACATCGTATACGTGCATGTAGGCCTATAGCGGAAGTCACTTTTTAAACAACGGAAGCGAGAAGGCGATGAAAAATGGGATGCCAAATATAATCACCTAGATAATGCACGGTTAAATCGAGTTAGCCATTCTTGCCAATGTCTTCTCCACTCGTCTCAGTACCTCACACACGGCGACTTCGTCAAAGTCGCTCAACATCAACTCGGATGTATACCGACAACCGGTGAAATAATTCAGTCCATAGCTGGTCGTGTTAAAATCCGTATATGTGAGAGGGTTTCAAAGTTTTCCGTTTCATTTTAATATACTTACTGTAGGAACCTCGATGATCGAAGAACTTCTCGGACACTCCGCATGCATATTTCGGAGAATTGCAAGAAGGTTTGAAACCATTCTGTGAATGGCTATATATATACGTGTATTTGGACAAACATCAGTTTGTGACAGTATATACATGTAGTATCGTAAAAGTTAGCTATGGATCACATTTTTCGGAGAACTTTCAAATCTACTGTCTATATACAGCATACGTAATAAGTGTCCTCCTCATTCACTCGAGCCTGTTTCGCACTGTCACGCAAACGTCGATAAACTTACGTTCTAACAGATTGTGCGACGTGAATGTGACGTTTCCACGAGTAAAACAATGAGAAAAAAAAAGGCGTGGCTAATCGAGCAGAAATTTCCTCAACTTTTGACGTAAGCTTAACGCCAGATGGGTCCAGAATGCAGTTCGAGCACCACATTCTAAGATGGCGGCGTCCAATCAGGAATGACCATATAGGTTAAAGTTGAAAACCCGTCAACTGAATTTCTCCGATTGGCCACGACGTCCGGCGTCATAGGACAGATCATCATACACGTGGGTTTAGCCAATTTGAATGTCGCGCATACAGTATATATAAATATAGGGTAACTCGGTGAATTATACTCGAAACCTTAATTTTTAAGTTTAGCCGCAATAGTGCGAATACTCGATTGCGATACAAATGCTCTCCTCCTCCTTTTTAGCGCGTGCATGGGTAAAGGTTGTCCCTCGGTTAATTAGAGAGTTTGCGCTCCACGTAAAACGTGAACGTGACGCCAACCTTTTTTAGCATTGCTGATGAATGGGAGCAAATCACGTGACATTATCCACGTGCGCGTTCACGGTCAAAAACGGCGTTTTCGACGTGAAAATGAGCAAACTCACGTTCATGCATTTTACCAGCAATATTGAATTACTGAATAATTCGGGTAACAGAGTACCCCCAAATGTTGGGTACATGTATAGCTTCAAATAAATGCCAAAGAAATCTCTTTTAAAGGTAAATTCTTGATAAAATGAAAAAAGATAGCGAAAGCTATACACGTCAACATTTTTGTTCCATGGCACGAGATCTGCTCCCATTGATTTGCAATGCTACACGTGACATCACACGTTTTCATCACGTCCACGTTTTACGTGTAGCGCAAACTCTCTATTGTCGCGTCGATCCCTCGCGCTTTTAAATTAAAAAAAAAACACAACAACAGGGACGCGCACATCGAACGAACGTTGATGCGGCTGTTGTTGCATGCATGCATGCATGCATGGGCATTGCAAATGAGCCGCACGGGGGAGCCATTTGCCCGACTAATTTCCAGTTAACTCGTTCCAATAGTCCCGTCGCTCTCTTCGCTTCCTGAAATCCCGGAATAATTTGAGCGGCGCGAATGAGAAAACCCCGAGAGATTTCTCCCTAGGGATCGACGTATACTGACTGGTGCATGCGCTATAGCTCCGAAGTCAATCGTCAGGAATTACACGTTGGGACACGACATGACCTCCACGTACATTTGGGAACAATAATCAAAATGACGTCTTCGTTCATAGGTGGCACTAACGGCTCGTGGGGGATTCAATATGGCGACCATAAATTCACGCTTCGGTCTCGTTAACTACTCGGAATTCGCTATACCGAACAATATATCGGTGCGGGAATTTTCATTTTTATTTTAGTTAAAAACGCGCTTAACGCGAGCGTCGTATCGTACCGTGAGCGTAAGAAATCCACTATACCATCATGGCCGGGCGAAAGCGAAATGACCGGGTTATTATGCAATTCGGTATAAATGGCGATCGAGATAATCTCGCGTATCGCCTATTTAAGAATAAGCAACAACAACAATCACAAACTAATCGCAAATTGGCATAAAATGACTTTGATGGCGCAACTGCAACGCGCGCTTTGGTTAGTGGCAAACTATCGAGAAGAGAAAAAGATCCGGACGATTTGGTTTAACGCGGAAGGTATGACGATAAAATACGAGTACATGTATATTTATTCATACAGGGTGAATTGCATGGTTTAGACTGACAACTAATAACTACACACGTCGGGACTCGAGAGGACGGAGGAGGAATTAACGCATGCGCGTGTATACGTGCATGTGCATATATGTATCTTTAACATTTATATCGCGCGGTGGTGGATTATCTTTTTTTTGGTCTGCTTATAAAAAGACGTCATCGTCGCCCATGGTCGGCTTATTTACGGTTGAATTTGAGACGATAATTAAAAGATGATTGATTAGAGATGAGCATCCAGCGGCGCTCTTTGTTTGTCTTTTCCGCAGCTGTTGTGGAGCCGCTGACAAATCGATCCGTTCGAGTACACGTACAACACACGTATACGAGTCTCCGATAAAATCCCAGCAACTGACTCGCCGTATACATTTACTTACTCGTCGTCGTTTACATAGACGCGGGCGAAGATTTTCCCTATACATTTTTTATTGTGTACATGTAGTATACGGTACATTGCGTATACATTACACGTACGTGTAGAAGATTCACGGACGCAATATATGGCGTGTTAGAAACGATGTGACAATGTGAAAAAAAGAAGAAGAAGCAGCCGCGCCATGAAGCATCGTACGACGACTATTTATTATTATACGTTGTATACAGGTAACGAACAGTTCGTCGCCAACTTTTTTTTTCTTCGATATACGTGTATACACCGAAGTTAATTGCACGGAAAAGCAATTGAGCGGACTCTCGAGCGAGATTAATGGACCATATACATAATTCAGAATTTCAATTACAACCCGTAAAGGCATAGAACTCAGGTATGAATGACCTTATCATGCACGCTTCAACGCCGAGCTGCCAATGAAGAAAATTATCGGAAAAACTGCTTTAATAAAAGGGCCGAGTGCATGCATGCATGCGTCCATGGCGTGCGAGCGTGCGTATAGAAGACGCGCATCGTCGATCAAACTGTATACAACGTATATACACGTATATAACGTATACTTTTATATTACGTATATACTCTTATTTATATATACAGTGAATACACCGTATATACTGCATGGTAATGTGGTGCGCGATGATTTTCAGGATAAATAGAAAATGGACTAAATAATTCGAAAACATATACTGTATACGTGCAGTGTGTATGGAAAACAGATTGCGATTGAACTGAGAAAAAAATTATTACCTATACATGTATCAGCGAGCAACTTTGTGACCATTTTCATTTTTAATCAGACTGATCGCTATTTATATAGTTGTCACTTTAAAATCAGTGTCCACCATGCACTATATACGCAACTGTGTTTGAAACGTCTGAAAACGGCATCAACATTCTGTTGGTTCTTTTTGATTCGATCGAGTCATTTCGGACACCGTGCGTATATGACAATTAGGGTGTTATTAATCTACGATGAACATACACGTACATGTACGCAACGACGCTTTTTAAAAACAGTTGCTTACGAATGTTTTCGAAACTAACATGGGACGCGCGCATCTTTTACAAGCACTATATACTCGTATACCCGTATATACGCGTGTCCTTCATGATGCGGCAAAGACGGGCAGACGTGTGTAGTCATCAGAAGTCTTTATAAGGTGGCGCCACTCGAGAACGCGGAACACAACGCCATCTATGATCTCTCAGCTTCATTTCTATACTTACTGTATATACTGTGTAAAGTGTATATACGTGAAGGGATCTCGTTCGTCGCCTATTCCAGAATGGCAATTTGGAGAAATGCAATTTTAGGCGCGCGCATTTCATATCCAATTGTAGAGAGTTGAATTCTCGGGCTATTTTAAATTCGAGTCATGATAGTCTATATACTGTACATACATGTAGCTGCTGAAGAGTATACCGGTATATACTGTATATGTGGAAGCGCAGGCGTATACATACATGTACATGTACTACATGCTGCGCCTTGATTGTGGGCCAATAGTATGATAATTTGTGCCTCGAGAGTGAGAGCAGCCGCCACTTTCCGACGCTGAATAATAATAAAAGCGACGCATCGACGTCTTTAGAAAAGAAAAATACTTTCGCCTGCTTTTCCTTCGAATTTTTAACAAAAACCGCGGGAATTCGTTCTCTATACACTGTACTGTACGTGTATACGTGTACATGGGCCTCGAAAACCGCTTCAGACGCTCTTTAAGCAATATGGGGTTCACCGTAAGTATTACGAGCTGTCATTCTCCACTATAACGAACAAACAAACTACTGTATACACGATAGCTAAAACCTCTGGCTTTGGACTACAATCGCTACAGCGGTCCATTTAAAGCGGGCATACAGGGTGATTCAGAATAATGGGGGGGGGGGGGGAGAGGTCATTTCATTCCTTATTGTATAAATGTAAATTGAAGTTGATGATTGATATACGTGTATAGTATATGGACCGTGCGCAATCCAGTGGTCAAGTGACCTTTGACCTTAGAATTCATTTTAAGGTTCATTGCATTTTCAAATTCTAAACTGTTGCAGGAACACTCCGAGTCCCAGTTTGAAAGTTGTTGAGAATACTCGAATTAGTATAAATCATGTTTCATTTAATTTTTTGGAATCGAGTACGAAGCACAAAAAATAACATAAAATGGTGTAAATTTGACCTTTTAGCTTCAAGGACACTCACCATTTTTCCAGGACAATCTAATTACGAGGAAATGTAGGAACATTTGCACGTGCACTAGTTCAGTCATCGTTTTAATAATGCGGTTAGATTGTCCTGGAAAAATGGCGCGTGTACTTGAAGCTACAAGGTCAAATTTAAACCATTTTATGTTATTTTTTGTGCTTCGTATACTCGATTCCAAAAAAAAATTAAATGAAACATGATTTATGCTAATTCGAGTATGCTATACGACTTTCAAATAGGGATTCGGAGTGTTCTAGCAACAGTTTAGAATTTCAAAATGCAATGACCCTTAAAAT
>JAQGAF010006131.1:0-10753 GCA_034687865.1 Kryphioiulus occultus | reverse complement strand
TGCCCATGTGAGCTTCCGTAGATACTGCTTCCGTAGCCCTGCATTTTGAGGTAGTCTAGGATAATACGTAAGTACCAAAAAAAGTATTCAATGGACGGTAGCTGATATTGAAAAAAACAGCCACGCGAGTCATCGACAAAGTGTACAGTTGACAAATGTAAAGAGTTGGCTAACAGAAGTCATTTCAAATGACATCAGTTGACAGACTGATAATGGTTCCACGTAACCGGCAGCCCATCATCACGTTCTCATTTAATTGAGTTAATTGTACATTAAATGGAATGGCAAGATACGCCAAGTCTTTCCAATCGGAACATGTAATCGTACTTTAATCACCTCGTTTTTTATCTTTGGTTGTTATATGCGTTTATGACTAACTAGGAACATCCTCTCTGAGAATTTTGAGGACTTGTGTCCCTCGCCAAACTGCTCGCATGCCCATGCGAGGAGAAAGATGTTTGAACTATGTTGTTTCTTATAATCTATTATAAAAGCTTATATATATATTTGTGCAAAGTTGGTAAAAAATCTGACGCTGGAAAACTCGCCAGAGTGAATTATTACTGAGATAAAGAGGATGTCCTTAGTTTTTCTTAACCGTCATTGTTAGTTAGCAGTGAGTATTGTAAACCTCGTTTGTAGTGTAAAAATAAAGAATAGCCCAAGTCCAGGTTAAAAGTTTTAAACAAGCCTCCAATGGCACGACCACACTCCCTAGTCGCACGGGAACCACACCGCGCAATTGTTTTAATTCAAATTTGGTTTTTCAAATTTTCAAAAGATTGTCGTTTTCTTATAACTCCAAAGTTCAGTTACGAATTATATACTTTCATTAAATAAAGTGTATTCATTTGCTATGCTTATAATGTCTCCAGTGTTCATTTTTGGGACCTCTTGGTTTTATAATGCGGCGTAGATAATGTGTGTATAGAATTAATTCAGTATTATTTAACTCTGATAACTTATTGTTGCTGCAGCAATATTCGAAATAATCATTCTTAAAGAGCAAAGAACGTGTACAATAAAACATTAAAGCGAATTTTAGATTAATTATAATTTATCATTACTCAAGTAGTTGTGAACATTTAAAGCTTATATGAATGCTCTGATTAAATTTACCGCCAATTATACGATTCGATTTGATTGGTTTACGAAGTTACGCCTTTCCAAAGAATGGCCACACTAGCGGCCAATAATAAAATGTGAGCCATCCTTCGACTGCCACGCCACGCCCTCCTATGCGCTGATCAACAGAGCTTCGTACTCTCCCATAAGCGCGTGGAACGTTCTCCAACCATGTTTGCCACATGTTAAAAGTTTCGGATATTTCCTAAATTTCGGTAAACTCTTGTCTGTTTTCATCTACCGTGCCATACCGTTTCACTACAGAGAGCCTTCACGTTGTTTCCAACTAACTTTTCAAAATGGCTTCCCCCACGTGTGGTAACAGTCAACGAAAACGTTCTCCTAAAAAAGGTAATTCTGCGGTGAAACCGTGGAATAATGCGAGCAGTTCTCAAGCCGACAATATGGGGAAGATGAAGCTTTTCGAGGACGATGAAGAAGAGGTGGAAGAGTTTGGTTTAGATGTGAATACGCGGTACGCGAAAAAATACGAGCATTGGAAAAAAAAGGAGGAACGTCAACAATGTAGGCCTACGAAAGAATGTCATTTGGCATGCTGGTATGGAATTCGTGATTTTATTCAAAAGCTTTGGTGTTAAAATTAATTTTCTTTGGGCAGTGGTGGAGCGTTATGGCAAGGACGCTGATGAGTTGGAGTCGTCATCCAGCGAGGAAGAAGATGAGAACGGAGACGTAAGATAACCTATTCACGTTTTGAATGAGAATTGATTTCTTTTCATACTGACATTGCAGCTGCTTTTATGCTCGAAAAAACATGAAATTCAATGTGTTGCTATCTGCAGTAGGCTAATGCCTGCTTGCCATTACATTCGAGGTCTTTCAGCGTTTATACTGACAGTTGGTTCATCTGGACTTTGATGCATGATAACATGGGAGTTAAAAGAGCATCTCAGAAGTATTTTTGTGGCAATTGTTGAGCCTGTTGAATTCTGAAGGATAGCAGCCTTCCTTGCTTTAGGCAATAGACCTATAAGTATTATAATCCCTTGGGGGAATTAAAGTAAATATCTGCTGTAAGAAAATTTAAAAGGATAAATGGAAAAAAAAACTTGTGCTTGTGAAATGTTTTCATGAATAGCCAGCCAAAGAAAAGGAAGATGTCCCAAACAGTCAAACAATCTACCTTGTGAGGCTGGCTATGGTCTGAAATGTTGAGATCAAGTTTTGTAAAGCGTGAGGAGTAAAGAATTGATGATGAATATTGAAATGTGCATATCTAGGGTTATGGGAAGTTGTATGATGGAGAGATAATACCCATATTGCTACGTCACCAACCAGTTTCTCAGAAACCTTCATGTGCGCATTTCACTCGTCACCTTCAATGCATCACTCCTTGCATTTTATGAAATAGGGCCCAGATTGTTAAGAAATTTTGATTTAGGTCCAGAATCTAAACCATCAGATCGGCTAAAAATGATTGCTAAATAAAAATCATCTAAATCTTAATTTTTATTGAGCCTCAAACTTAACATGTTCATTTTTTTCCAATAGAGATTGCCGCCAGATTTCGACAAAAACTTCCTCCACACGTTAGCTTGCCTCCGGAAAAAGGATTCCAGCATCTATAACAAGGACCATAAATTCTTTTGTACGTCTTTCAAGGAATTCAAATTATGCGGCGTTGGCATTGGTTTGCGTAGATGAAAACAGTTGTTATTAGCCTTGCTGAAATACCTTTTTTATCTTTGGCTTGTGTAGCTGATGAAAAAATAGCACTGCAGGTCAAATCTGATCAAAAGAAGAAATCTGACAAGCCCATGTATTTGCACGATTACGAACGGGAAGTCTTGTTGAGCGGGAATGGGTGTGTACTATGTTGTTTACCAGTTCCTATCAGACTCTTTTGAGCGTCATTTTTGTTCAAATAAAATGTTTTTGCTGCCCAACAGAAATCCCATTGAAGAGGAAGATTTTAGGGAGGCGAAGACAAGGCCGGCAACTTACATGGAAGAACAAGAGGAATTAAAGAACAGGTTGGTCATTACCCCATGCTATAATCCATATTATTTTTGAATGAAGAAATGTTTTCATAATTCCAACAACTGGTTATTAGCGAAAAAAAAGGGAAAAAATGTCAAGATTTTAAATTGATGCCATTGAAGGCAAACTTGTTCTTTCCATTATTGATGATTTGCATTTTAAATTTTTTCAGCTTAAAAAAAGCACTGGAAGATTCAGATGATGATGATGGCGATTTGTTCACCATATCAAAAAAATCATCTGATGTGGAGCCTCCTGAACAGCAAAAGGGATTACTTGACATTAAAGGAATAAAAAATGAAATTGTATGTGGTATTTAAGTCTGTTGAAATTGCTAGCTCACTTTGAAGCAAACATTAAACGACTTTCCTCAACCTTTTTTAGAAAAATGTTTGGTCCGGAGAAGTTGACGAGAGCGAGGCATTTTTACGCGACTTCATACTCCAGCAGAAGCACATCGACGAGGACAACAGGAAGCGGGTGCCAACCTATGAGGAAATAGTTGCACCTTCTGACGAGTCGGACAACGAGTCTTTCAGCAAGGAACAAGAAACTTTCGAACACAAGTTCAACTTCAGGTTCGAAGAACCAGATCAAGAATTCGTAAGTGCTTAGCCGTTCCCTCCTCGTATGCTCCGTTGAAATCGCCGCTAATTTTGTTCTTTTTCGACGAAATTTTCCTTAGATCAAAAGGTACCCTCGCACGATAACTCAGACTTTTCGCGTAAAAGATGCAAAAAGGAGTGATAAGCGCTCAGAAATCAAACAAAGAAAACAAAAGGTGTGTATACTTAACTGTTTGCTTTGGTCAAGTACATGTATCTCCCATACGTAACGTCAAATTTTGATAGATTACAAATTTCTGAATAAGAAATACCTGCTTTTGCAGATAAAGGTTTAACTAATACATATCAAGCATGTGGCTAGTATGAAAAAGGGTCAAAAATGTACAAAATTGTATACCAACTGGCCACATGCCTGCATATTCATTCCTGCAAGGTTTATACTGTTAGGGAAAGTCAGGGAAATGTGTACATTTTGCAAAAAATCAAGGAAAGTCAGGTGGGAGTCAGGGAAAACTTTAAAAAATATTTCAATTTTGTGACTGGAAATTTTTAATTTTCAGTTCATTTGTATGAAAACACCCTATAAATTACACCTACAATTCGTTTTTTTTTCAGTAGTTTTTCAAAAATTTCGCCAAGGCGTTCGTAGAAATATGTTCAAATTGAGGGACAATTCCTTGGGTTGGTCAAGGAAACAGTTTGTCAAGTGTTCCTATGTTTTACTGCAAATTGCAGTGGCAAAGAAAATATATTGTAGATACTGTCTAGTTTTTTTAAAAGAAAAAAAGGCCTACTGTATTCTCTTGAATATTGATATTTCTAAGAATGTCCTCAAAATTTCATTAGGACTACATTTTTTTACACCCATATACTTTTTTTTAGAATTTTTGTTGTTGTCTAGTGTTTGTAAAAATTTTGTTGGCGGCGTTCTCATTTCTGCAATATATGTGGGGTTGCGGCAAATGGAAATGCGAATTTTTTTCTTTTAAATTTTTGATTAAAATTGTGAAAAAAATCAGATATATGCATGTGACAAATTTAAAAATATTAGATGCATGTACTTTAATGGGCAAAGTGTGGTAAATAAAGTTAATTGTACTTACATGTGAAATTTTTTATTTGATAAGTCAGGGAAATTAATCAGATTTGGTCAGGGAAAGTCAGGGAAATTGAGTTGCAAATTTTGGATTGAACCCAGTCCTGTAATACCTAACAGCATTTTACTTTCCCTTTAGGAAAAAGTGAAAAAGCTTAATGAGCTGAAAAGGCTCAAGGCATTGAAAAGGGCAGAGATCATGGAGAAGTTGGAGAAAATCAAGAAAATTACCGGCAACACCAAGGTTGGTTTTGGCGATGTTGACCTCGACGAGGATTTCAACCCTGACCAGCACGACAAGAGAATGCAACAGATTTTCGACGATGAATACTACAAAGAAGAGGAAACCGAAGAGCCAGAAATACCTTTCGAAGATGAAGGTAACAAAAGTTTGCTTTTAGATTATCACTCAGAAGGATTTGATTGGCAAAATTCGGTTGTATTCAGCGCTGTTTCTTCGTAACTTTGCAGACCTCCAAGGCGACAATTGGGATGAGTGGAATGGAGACGATGGGCAATTAGCTGAACCTCACTGCGAGGATCCTAACTTTGTGGTAAGCAGTTGGTGTTTATGAACTAACAGCAGTATTTGACAGGTAGTGTAAACAACGTTTTCATTTCAAATTGCCTCCAGATGGATTGCGACTACGACCCTTCTGCAAAAGAACACTTGGAAACTAATAAATCTGGAAAGAAGAAAAAGCGTGGCAATCTTCGCAATGCTTTGCAAAAAAAGAAGCCGATTTTCGATCCTGGTATGTTTAGAGCTTAATTATACGTTCCATCGCTTAAACCAGTATAGCCAGGATGATAAATTTGCAAGTCTTTATCGATTTAGCCAGCAAGACGTTCGAAGATTACTTTGACGAGTACTATAAATTGGATTACGAAGATATAATCGGCGACCTTCCGTGTCGTTTCAAGTATCGCAGCGTGTTGCCCAACAACTTCGGGCTCAGCGTCGAGGAGGTACTGACGGCAGACGATAAAGAGCTTAATCAGTGGTGTTCGTTAAAGAAGGCATGCCAGTATAGGTACTGTAGTTATCTGTTATGGAGCATGAAACTTGTGCAAAATTGCAGGATTATCCCTTCAACTTTCTATTCCCTCCGTCAGATCTGAACAGGAGGAAAAGTTCGACATCGTGGCATACAATAGGCAAGCCAACAACCTGAAGAAGAAGTCAAAGATCTTGAAGAGCATCTATCAAACGTATGTAAATACATTTTGAACTACTAACAAATTACTAAGCCGAACTGTGCGTGAGTCCTTCAATCCTACAAGATTGAATCAATGATTGAAATTCATGCAAAGTTTATTTTCAGCAAATTTATGAATAGTTTTTTTTGAAAAAAAACGTTTCTACTGCATTCCCTTAATTATTATTTCTCAATATTTTGTATCAGAAAATGTTTCCTTTCGCCATCCCAAATTATTACTATTGATAAACAGATAAAAAAAATGTTGTATGGCAACATAGACTATCATGACCTATCATTTAAATCCTAGGTTTTTTTTAAAAAATCGCCTATGGCGTTTTTTCGTTAAATTTCTAAAGTCCATAGAACTAGTTCTGTATTGCTGAAATATGTGTATTTTTTTCAAAAATTGCCCGCATTACGGCCCGTATTACTGTTAGTTTCGTTACTAATTATTTTTGTGTGGTCTAATATTGTGTCACTGTGAAATTTCGTGTAAAAAGACAAGGAAATTACTGAAAAGTTGTCAGGGAAATGGATTTGAGTGAGAACCCTGCAAAACGAAAAACGTAAAAATTGACAATTCCCAATGATATTTCAATTATTGTGTTGCAGGGAGGAAGATGAAGAAACTGAAGAATCATCGGAAGCAAAAACTTCCAAAAACCAAAAGAAAAGGAAGAGGCGTTCTAAAGATGCAGGAAGCAATTCCATACTTTCAGAAACAAACTTGCCAGAGAGCAACCAGAACTCAGAAGCAAAAACTCCCAAAAAGAAAAGGAAGAGGCATTCTAAAGATGCCGGAAGCAATTCCATGCCTTCAGAAACAAACTTGCCCGAGAGCAACCAGAACTCTGAAGCAAAAACTCCCAAAAAGAAAAGGAAAAGGCATTCTAAAGATGCCGGAAGCAATTCCAAACCTTCGGAAACAAACTTGCCAGAGAGCAACCAGAACTCGGGAGCAAAAACTCCCAAGGGGAAGAACAGGAAAAGGAAGAGGCATCCTAAAGACATTGGAAGCAGTTCCAAGAAAGTCAACAATGGAACACAATCTGGGATCCCGGACTCGAGGTTGAAGGCTTACGGCATAAATCCAAAGAAATTTAACAACAAGCTCAAATACGGAAAGAGCAAACAAGCAGCAGAGTAAAGGTAAAATTGCGAATTTTTCACATTTATTTATACAGAGCATTAAAATATTACAGATAAGCAACACATAAATTGGGCTAGTTACTTAGGCTTTTTTCACAGATTAATGATACACGCCCTCCTAGCTCGAGTTGCTTTTTCTCCCAATAGTTATAATTAAATACATGTACATGTATATAGTTAATTCAAAATTTATGAAGTTGAACACTTGGTTCAAGAAACGAGATTTTCAAAACTGCATTGAATTGAAAATAATGACCCGAAATGATTATATTATTTTAAGGATCTACTGCTTGGAAAATCAATGATACATTTTCAAATGAAGCCCACAAAAGAAACAGTAAAGTTATTCATGAACTTAACTGATTGCAGCCATGCAGAGTACTGAGTTAAACTGAAAGCAAAATTTTGACTTTGTGCCCTTATTGTGAATTCAGTAACGGTTTTCAGTACGTTTAACGTTGGCTCTTTCATCATTTTGCTATTCATTGCCATGTTTCGGGCAATTTTAGTATACACAAATTTCGGTTAGTCTGAAAATTTCCCATTGCAGTTATGCAAGCAGTAGAACCGTAAGCGATGAAGTACGTCAAGCCGATAAAATTTAAGAATGCGATAAAACGATAATTTGATGAATGAAAAACTTGAAAACGAGCTAAGTGGCCTTTTAGTCTTCTTCAATACAATGAACACACAAACTGAGAAATTCCCATTGCACGTGGCGATAACATCCAGAAAAAGGCATCAGTCTCGAACCCTCAGACCCCAGATGCTAGTTCGAGAAATGCCCGTGGTTGGCCTGGCTATGTTTGAAAACGGTATCTTGTTGACGGAGACGCCTTGTAGCGATGCTTGGATGAGGCCTATATCGACACTGGTGAAAAGCCCGAAAACTTGTAACTGTTGCAGTTTAGAGCAAATGGACAAGGTCCTGCAAAATAACCAATTATAAAAGGTTACACTGTGCTCTCGATGGCCGAGGCCATTCATCAGCAACCCAAAGGCAACTTACATAGCGGCGTCCCTTGTAATGGAGTAACACCGCGTTAAGGCTAAGCTCTCCAGATCCAAAGCATACTTATTGATTCTTGATATGGACCTGTTCGTGAGGCTGACCGCATCACTGACATCGAGCTCTTTCAAGCCAACACACCTCATGACAACTTCTTCTACGTCTGCAAGAACACGATCATTCGGTCTTAAAAATTCAAGCAGAAACGAGGGCTTTAATACTGAATTCACTGAACTTACGTTTGTCCCTTAGCGTTTGTCTACATCCACTAATATTTAGATGCTGCAGTCCTGTTGGCAAATTTTGGACAACCACTTCGACTGCCAGCTGGGACAATTCTGTCCATGCCAAATTGAGAGCAGATAGCCTAAAAAGAGAGATTGGTTGGTTGTAAGATTTTTAACGTTGGCCTATTACCAAGGGGACAGATCGTCCACCTAGAAATGTTGCCTACAGGGAGGAATACTCCTCCCTGAGGGATCTTTAACGTGCTGGTACAGTAAAACCCGCTAACAGACAGCCCTTCCAATGACTGCAGATCAAAAATTCTGAGAATTTGCACTCTTTCTATGGCTAAATCGGCACAAATATTATTTATCAACTCTCCGTTGTCAAACCTTTTCAAAGCATTCAGCTTTTCCTCAAGGATTTTGACATTTTTTTACCTGCCACTCATTTTTGTCAGCTAGAAAGTGTCATATGGTGGATACCCGGGGTTCTACTGCACTGCAATTCACTTACTTATCACATTTAGATAATATCCGTTTCAATCCAACTTCCGTGAGACCCGAGCACATGGCTAGATTCAGCTTTTCCAGTTTTCGGTTCTTACTCAAGCACCTTTGAAGAGCAGAAAAAGTGGAATAGTTTAAGAATAATGCTCAACTGTTGCTACACTCGGCACCTTTGCAAAGCTTACAAGCAGATCATGTTGTTCAATTTGCAATGTTCGAGGCTGAGATTAAGTAGGCTGTTGCAAACCCTTAGAATCCCTTCCAGGGTGGCCTCGCTGGTGACGGACATGCTCAGGTCGAGGTGCTGCAACTTGGAAAACCTGAAAACATAGTCTTGAGTGCTTTGTTCTTAGTCACGCACAGCCGCAACACAGGGCACATGAACCAAATCTTTACCTTTGGTTTTTGATTGTAGGGAACGACAAAGGCAGGCGAATGTTTTGCGGTACTTGTATCTAGAGTTTGAAAGAAGTCAAATGTTATGTTCTAATCTGATTGTGTAATTCTCAATGCAGGTGCCGATACATACATCCGATTTGGCAAGACGCAGGGCAACGACGCCCCTTCCGAGGATGTGCGTCAAGGTGTCCGGACCCAAGGTTTGATCGCCAAGATTAGCTCTCGTCCATAGGCTATGGTCATACCTAAATGAGAAAAGGTTTATCATGGGATCCTATGAGGATTTTGCTGGATTTGGGAAGTCGGAAATTCCGTTCCGGAAAACAACAACAGATACGATATCACGTAAGACGTACGATATCCACTTCCATCTTTTGCAGGTGCAAGCGCAGTTAATCAACGTCGTTTTGGGCAGCCATTTGAAGATTTGTAAAACAATCTCGTCCGAGATGCGTGCAAAGGCGTCTTGGAATTATTAATAAAGTTTATGTAAGCCAGAGTTTTAGACTCGATTTCACAGTGCGTTATTTCCAGATACTTACCTTGTCCTGTGGGGGAATCGACTCGTGTGCGACGTCGCATTTTGAAAGGTGTCTGGTCATCGCCGTGCTGCTTTTTGGGTGCATCAGTGCGGTGGTGCTTATTCTAAAAGACAAGTAGTGGCAGATAAGGACTTTATGCATTTCAATCGGAATCACATTACAGCTGCAACGTGATTCTCTCACGGCATCGTATTACTGATGCCGCTTTTTATTGTTTTACTAGCAGGTCAACAAGTACCTTTGGCGGTGTTGTGCACGATGAACAGTTTCCAGGTGGTGTGGGCTCCAAATAGGCATTAAAAGGTTGCTGTTGCTTATCAACATTTTCAGCTTTTGGGATTGCAAGGTCTTCATTGCTGCTACTGCTACTACTGCTGCTGCTGGAATCGTCATCATCAAGCACGCCGACTCCAGCCTCTGCCAGCAGCTCCGACATCGAATGCGTGTCGTTAGAGAAACTCCAGCTGGAGTTGAGAAGCGAAGCACCAACAGGTCCTGTCTTCCGTCGCTTCGCTCCATTCTGAAGCTTTTCAAAACACAACAGACTGCAAGTAAAGTTGAGAAAATTAATTTGGCATAAGTGAAGCAACAGTCCATACAGCACCATCAACATTCCAAAGACATCGTAGGTGAGATCTGAGACACAAATGCGGTGGTAACTGCATTTGATGGACTTCACCTCACCACATGGTACATCTTTACTTACAGTAAGGTACTGAGCTGAATTTACTTGAATAAGCATGTATACAAGGCAATTTTGTTCACTATACATAGAACCTGTTTAAACTCATACTTTCTAAAACTAATTTCCTCTCAAAAGCTGATAAGCATGTACACATGGCAATTTTGTTCACTATACATAGAACCTGTTTAAACACATACTTTCTAAACTAATTTCCACTCAAAAGCTGATAAGCATGTACACATGGC
>JAQGAF010006130.1:0-10755 GCA_034687865.1 Kryphioiulus occultus | reverse complement strand
AACACGTTTATAGCCACAGGGGAACGAGAATGCATATGTCATAAATAATGCAAATTTGGGTTGCTTTAAGTTCGACATTTTACGCCTCAAATATGCATACGGATTTTTATGCAAATTAGGCGAATTATAAGAGGAATAATTTGTCTAAAAAACCCATTTTTCCGATAATAAATCGGATATTTGGTTTCTGAGAAAACCACATTTTACTCGATTCTTGCAGGTGGCCCGAATTTTTTGCTCGTAAATGTAGTAATTTTCAAGCCCTGAATCGAACATCTACATGCTGGTATGCGAGCATTTTCGAAGATTTAGATCAAAAGTAATAAATTTTACTAATTAGTAGCGAAATCTATAGTGAAATTAAATATAAAAGGGCAATTTTTTTGAAAAAAAACAACAAGAATTCCAACAAGACAGAAGTGTATTTCAGCGGACTTTAGAAATTTTTGCAGACTCCCAGTGGAACAGATTTAGTCGAAAATTTGAAAAAGCACATACAGGGTTCCCACTAAAATATTTTAAATTCGATTTCCCTGACTTTCCCTGACATTCTCAAGAAACCTTTCAGTAATTTCCCTGACATTTACACCAAATTTCACACAATATTAGACCACGATAATACAAGTTGTAGTACATCTGTTAATTTTCAAGCCCTGAATTGAACTTAAGCAAGCTGTAGGCGAACATTTTCGAAGATTTATATCACAAGTAATGATTTTAACACATGAAATTAGTAGCGAAATTAAGAGTAAAATAAATATAACGAGCAATTAAAATAAAACGAATTTTAACAATACCGTACTGTAAATCGGCGGACTAAGAAATATTAACACTACCAGAAACGCTAAAAGTGAATTTAAAAAAAACTAGGTCTTAAATAATAAGTTAAATATAACTCAATATCACAAATGATGGATTTGACACAATATACGAGTATTGAGAAGTAATAATGAAGGGAATACGGTGGCAACTTTGAAAAAAAACTTGACCCATGAATGACACCTGAACTAGCTGATAACACTTTATCCTTTCTCAATTCTCATAGTGTCTATGGCAATCTTGGGTGGCAGCAGGGCATATACCATAGTACAGCTAAACGTGTTACAGCACAGTATTGCAGTCACCAAGTACACCCTGCAGGATGTACTTACTTTGGTCTTTCAGATCATTAGGATTTTGGATAACCAAGGTTCTACTGTGTTTGAAAATCAATCACAAAGTTATAAACAGTGATTTTCAATGGTAAATGTTATTAGCTAGCTGCTAATGAACCAATGTAAATGGAAATCAATTTAATTAGGCCAGTGCGGAGCGTCATAAAAATGAAGGAGGTAATAAATTAAGTGTTCTTAAAGAGTTAATGTTGGAGTTAAGCGAATTTACATAAATGCGCATTATACAATTTTTGGATTACTGAATTAGCATGTAAATTCCTTATCAATTTTTATGAATTGCACAGTGTCTAACAAAATACTAAAACTTTACTTTGAGAACCAGATATTTAGGCAGTTGAGCATCTAAAAAGACAAATTTGTGAAAACTATCAGAGAAGTCGGAACAAAATTACTTTTTAAACGGCGACTGGGTAGTTTTTAGTTTATTTTCAAAATAAATTGGGATGTAATAGGTCGATTTGTGACACTTGGGAATATCCTAATGAAAACGTGCAGTGCCTTAATTTCAGTAATGGAATTGGTACAAAATTCCCTCATGAATGATAGAGTTAAAACGCATTCAAAATATACACAGAATTAATTTGCATTGCGCTCTTTGAATGTCATGTTGACAATAATATAGTGTCAGAAGCTCCATTTGCAAATGTAAATCACACAGATTTCTTGGCATTGACATGACAATGGCAAATAAATTATAAGCTAATGCCACGAAGTAATTATGTCAGGATGCGCATGAATCATCATTGCTGTCCTTATCTACATTGTAGTGGATGTCTTATTGCGAAGAATTCTTGGAAAGGTGATGAAATCTTTGGTTCTCAGAACAGTTATATCGAGCTTTGCATTTTTGGCAAATAAGGATAAAAATGACACAACTAAGACGATAAGGCAAAACCGCAGAATTACCTCATTCGTGATACAAAAACTGTAATGACAAACTGGTAGTTTTACGACGAACGATGATATCCAAGCTTAGTTTCATGGAAATGAGCACGGCAGACATTGCCATAGTGACAACACTTATGTTATGGTGAACTACTTAGCCAAAGTAAAGTTAACACTTTAACGTGCAAATAAGAAGGTACTTTATAATACTTACTAATACTATATTATTACAAATGAGCATTTAATATTTATATTTCAACTCTATTTGCCAAGTAGTCAAGAATGGCACCTTCGATCCTAGCTGTAGGACAGGAATTGAGTGGAATTTTTCCTTGTGTTTTGTTGTGAATAACTTCAGCTAACTTAAATAAACCTAATAAATTAATTTTCTAGCTTCCCCAACGTTTTGGAATGCAGTATAAAATGTACTGACTTGTGTATTTCACAATGAATTTGAAACTACATGCTTACAAACGTTATGTGTGCTGCATTAATTGAGTGAAATTGATGTATTTTTGAATATGAAATTATTTCATTGCCAGTTCTAATTTATTTATTGAATATTTTAGATTTTTGTAAAATTTAGAATTGGGATTTTTTAAAGTTGAAATTCCGAATAAGTGTAAGGCTTTGAACATTTTACAATGCATGGAATCTAAATTGTAAATTGCATTCTTCAATGCATACAGAATACATTACACTATGTATTATACAAGATATTCTTCAATGCATACAGCATACATTACACTATGCATAATACATGAATTCTTCAATGCACACGAACTACGGTAAACTTACATTACATGTGTTTGAAATGCATTCGGAAACGCATTTTCAACCATATTTGTCAATACAGCTTAAACATTTTACAATGCATGGAATATACATTGTAAAATGCATTCTTCAATGCAAACAGAATATACTGTATTACACAACAAATTCTTAAGTGCTCACGAAGTCTAAGCTTACATTGCATTGTGCATTACACAGTATATTCTTCAACACACATATATATATATCATTGCAAAATGAATTCCATAATGCATTACAAATTGCTTAAAAACACACTTTAAAATGCACTAGAAAACGCATTTTCAAACATATTTGTCAATACAGTTTGAACCATTTTGCAATGCATAGCATAAAAATTATAAAATGCATTCTTCAATGCAAACAGAATATATTACGCTATGCATTACACAATATATTACACTATCATAACACATCATTTTCTTCAATGCACACCAAATAAGCTTACATTACAGTGTGCATTGCACAACACATTCTTCAACACACATAATACTTTGCAATATGCAATTCCATAATGCAGTACAAACTGCTTAAAACACATTTTTAAAATGCATTTTAAAACCTATTTGTCAATACAGTTTGAAACATTTTACAATGCAAGGAATATAGATTGCAAAATGCATATTTTTGATGCATTACCATTACATGTGAGTCAATATGGCCGCGCCCATACACATGCCAACATTCCCATCTTTCATTTGTTAATGCACAGTGCATGTCAAACATTATGAAAGGTTATACGTCGAAAACATGAGGGTTTCTGGACACCTTATTCTCAATCACTCTTTTCCAAGAGCTTTCCCCACATTACAATTAATGTGTTTCCAACCAATTACAGCTGTGTTGTCAGTGACGCCATTGGCGATGACATCAGACATTTCATCGGCTTTTATCTCATCAATATCACTCTTTCAGTCCGTGCACGTGAGGTGTTTTTTTCTAAGAGCGACATTGGTCTTCTGGTAACAGCATTTGGCACGATGGCATGGGAACTTGTTGATTACTACTTATTATTGGAGGCAGGTGTGTCACGTTCCATGTCATCGCAGACGAGTTTGGTGGATTTGGTGGATTTGGTGGATGGTTTAGGTGCAGGATGATGTGGAAATAAGACCAATTTTTCTCTGTCACAGCGAATTTGTCAAGGTGGAAATTGAGACGCATTTGCGGGTCAAGCCAACTGATGGAAAGATCGACTCATGGCTTTGTCCATTAAGGCGATCCTAATACTTTATGCTGGTAATGATAAAATGTATAGGGGATGTGCTGATAAACGACAGCAACGTTCCATGCACTTTTCGTCCAATTCAGAATCACCTTTCCTTAATTCATTGGAAAACAAGCCAATGACGAATTCAATGAAACTGAAACGTGATATAGAATGTGCTATGACATTGATGGCAGGAGGCTGGATTTCATCCCTGTAACCTGTTCGATTCAATTGCATCTGGTTTCAGTTGCTATTTGAACATTTAACGATGAAACGTGAGGCGTTTTTGACTTCTGGATGAAATATGGTATCGGATATGAAATACCTTCTGGATTGGAATTATAATTAACAGTTAGGAAATCTCCGGACTTTTCGAAAATTTTGCAAAATTCCCCTGATTTACAGAACTTCCAGTTAGTTGCAAATCCCTAGACATGATCTTAAAAATGATCTCCTGCCTTTTTGAAAATTTTCCAAAATTCCCCTGACTTTCCCTGGATTCCCAGTTAGTTGCAAATTCCCTGACATTCACATGATCTTAAAATGATCTCCTGACGTTTTGAAAAATTTCCAAAATTCCCCTGACTTTCCCATGATCTTAAGATGATCTCCTGTCTTTTTTGAAAATTTTCAAAAATTACAATAACTTTCCCTGGATTCCCAGTTAGTTGCAAATTCCCTGACATTCACATGATCTAAAAATGATCTCCTGTCTTTTTGAAAATTTTCAAAAATTACAATAACTTTCCCAGAATTCCTCGTTAGTTGCAAATCCCCTGACTTTCATATGCATATTAAAATGTTCTCTAGTCTTTTTGAAAATGTTCAACAATTCCCCTGACTTTCCCAGAATTCCACGTTAGTTGCAAATCCCTTGACTTTCACATGATCTTAAGGTGATCTTATGGCTTGTTGAAAATGTTCCAAAATTTTCCTGACTTTGCCAGGTTTCCCAATAAACGACCTGTTTTAACAGTATTCATTTTTGAAGATAAATTTACATTTTCATAACGTCCTGGTCCACTTGCTATAGTTCCTTCCAAATATGACTAAAAATTTCGTCGTTTTTGGACGCCTTTCTAAACATGTTATTTTGCATTCAGAAGATACATGGATTATTTTCGACATCAAAATGACATGTTTGTCATTTTAGAACGTAAACTTAAGCTTGTACATTATAATATTGACTGCAAAACGCATCAGTCCCTTAACTTAATTCCTACAATAGTCGACATACATGTACGTACATCTTCTTAGTCGAGCTTATCATTGAAGACACTTTACTTTCTAAAGCTTATAAAAGAAATGTTGATAAAATGTGCAAAATATCGCGAAATTGATTCCCCATCATTGTTTCTCAAAAACTACTTTGATGATGTTTTCAAGATATATTTATTATTGTAAATTGAAGCCTAAACTTATGCAAAAATTGGTAAAAACTTATTTAAAAAAACCTTAATGACATCTCTAACATTAATGTACATGCAATTAGGTCAAATGTACTCAAATTATAATTTGTGTCCTGAAATTTGAAACTTCATCTATTGATGCTTTTATAAAAGTCAGGACACAAATTATACATCCAGTAAATTTTGCCAAAAGTGTTTCTTAGAAATTTTCATAAAAGTTTTTTTAAAATAAATTTTTTGATCGCTTCTGGTCATAATGAAGAAAATACTAAAAGACACCAGTTGCCGATTTAATATTTTTTTCATTAATTTTCACGATTTTCTATGAAATTTTCATTCGCTTTTTGCTGTTTTTTTATTATATGTAAATACATGTTTTTATCATTTTGTTTGACAAATAACTGTTTGGATTGGGTATCACGTGCCTAATATTAAAAATAGGCTACTTTCTCAAAGTGTCTTAGTTATACAGTATGACCACCACTGTACATGATTCCCAGTAAGATGCAAATCCCTATAGCTGACGTCCCCAGGATTCCCAATCAGTTGTAAATCTCCTGACGTTCCCAAGAATCCCTGGTTCTGTAGGAACCCTGATTCTTATTAATTTACCTTAAATAATCCCTTGTATCTTAGTATTAAGTAAAGAAATCACTATGCTAAAATGTGCAAAATGGTGCCAAAAATGATTTGGGGTCAAGGCAAAGACAGCAGAATACACAAAGTTTCGCCAAGATTTTCAAGTTTGCATCGAAGACAGTGATGTTAACGTGTTCTTCTCATAACCAGTAACCCAATAATTGCATAACTGGTGTGTTGTTTATATTTAGAGATGAAACATTCATAGTCAGGTGTTATCGTAAGTCTAAGGAACAAAATCGGATTTTTTGACCACATTTTCGGAGCATCTTTGCTGAAGTTTGGCAAAATTGCGAATCCAGAAAGAAAAAACAGTTCAGTGCAACATTTTCATTGATTTCTCTGGTTACCCAGTCAGTTGCAAATCCCCTGACTTTCCCAGAATTCCCAGGTTCTGTGTGAACCCTGTTTCTTTTTAATCTTAATACTAATGATATCATTATGCTAAAATGTGCGAAATCTTGCCAAAAAATTATTTGGGGTCAAATAAGACAAAACCGAAAACTCTTAGATTCACCAAGTTTTTTAAGTTTGCCAAAGTTTGCATCTAAGACAGTGATGTTATCGTGTTCTTCACATAACCAGTAGCCCAAATAAGCTGCGTAATTAGTATGTTGTTTATATTTGGAGTTTAAACATTCATAGTTATGCTCATCATAAATTTGAGGAACTAAAAGGATTGTTTTGTCCACATTATTGAAAAATTTCTGCTGAAATATAACAGAATTGCAAATCCGGAAGGAAAAAGCAGTTAACTGCAACATTTTCATTGGTTTCCCAGGTTACCCAGTCAGTTGCAAATCCCCTGACTTTCCCATAATTCCCAGGTTCTGTGTGAACCCTGTTTCTTATTAATATCTTTTAACTAAATTCGTCTCTTAGTATATATATACTAATGACATTACTGAGCTAAAATGAGCAAAATCTTGCCGAAAATTCATTTGGGGTGAAATTAAATACACAACCGAGTACACAAAGATTCACCAATATTTTCAAGTTAGGAAATATTTGCATCGAAGACAGTGATGTTGACGTTTTCTTCTCATAACCAGTAACACAAATAAGTTGCATAACTTGTGTTCGGTTTATTTTTGGAGTTTAAACTTTCATAGTTATGCTTATCATAAGTTTGAGGAACGAAATGGGATCTTTTTGATCCAGATTGTCGAAACATCTCTGCCGAAATTTAACAAAATTACGAATCCTGAAGGAAAAAAAGTTAACTGCAACATTTTCATTGGTTTCTCAGGTTACCCAGTCGGTTGCAAATCTCCTGGCTTTCCCAGGATTCCCAGGTTCTATGTGAACCCTGTTTCTTATTAATCTCTCTTGACTAATCTCGTCTCTTATTACTAATAACATCAATGTGCTAAACTGAGCAAAATCTTGCCGAAAAATCATTTGGGGTCAAATTAAAGACACAACCGAGTACACCAAGATTTTCAAGTTTGCCAAAGTTTGCTGTAAACGTGTTCTTCTCATAATCAGTAACGCAAATAAGTTGCATAACTGGTGTGTTGTTTATATTTGGAGATGAAACATTCACAGACAGGTGTTATCATAAGTCTGAAGAACGAAATGGGATCTTTTTTGTCTAGATTTTCGGAGCATCTTTGCTGAAGTTTGGTAAAATTGCGAATCGTGAAGGAAAAAACAGTTCCATGAAAGTGCAACATTTTCAGTGGAATTTGGGAGAAATGATGGCAAAGTCTCATCGTTTTTGCCCATGCCATCGTCTTTGAGCGCACTTTTTACGAGCCTCCCTGGGAATGACTTCCTAGAAAGTTGATTGTATGATTACCAAGGCTCGTTCTGTCTGCTAGGAATTTTGGAACGGTGTTGGGAAACAAAGCTCGGCTATGTCATCTTTTTTATAAGCAGCTCGCTATAATAATTTATGCTGGCTGTGCAGAACCTGTAGCCAAAAGCACAAACGACATGCATATTTAATTCGGCACGTTTTAATGTTATTTGCTCGGTTTTTCCAGCCCCATGCAACCCGTGCCTGTGTATGTTTAATTTCCCTGAGGTGCCATGCACTCGAGTATTCCAACGTCTTCGAAGTGAACCAAGGTTATTCCGAGGATTTCTAAAATATTTACAAAAACAATAAAAAAGCAAAAAACCCAGGCCAGTGTGTACGTGTGTATTGATTCTTAGAGACGTTTAGTATACAGCCGTGCCGTAAAATACATGTATTCATAAAGCACATTAATACTAGAAACTGTTAGGATACAATAAAACCACAATTGGCTGCCTTCATATTTTAACATTAGTTCTGACGTCCATCGAAATGGTTCAAACCCTCAAGCAACCCATTGTTTTATTTAACAGTTGAGTTATGTGCGTTCAAAGTTGGTGTTCTGGCAGCCATATTGAAATGCTGTGTAAGTGACCAACAATCCCTCAAACTTTAATACTGTCCACGTGGAAAGGAAATGCATTTCAAATGGATATATTGCAAATGCATTGGTTGTTTTTATCGCAATACGAAATACATGTACATTTGGTAATGTAAACAAAAATGCATTTCACTAATGCATTATACAATTTACTGACTTGTGTATTTCACACAATGTATTTTAAACTACATACTTACATGTACATACGTTATGTGTGCAGCATTGAATTGAGTGAAATTTGTGTATTTTAAATTTTATACTGTATTTCATTGCCATTTCTAATTTACTTTTTGAATATTTTACATGTTTTGTTATATTCAGAAACGGGCTTTTGTTAAGCCTTGAAATTATGAAATATAGCAAGGCTTTTGACATTTTACAATGAATGGAATATAAATTGTAGCATGCATTCTTCAATGCAAACAGAGTGCATTACACTATGCATTCTACAAAATGTTCTTCAATGCACAAGAACTACATTACAGTGTGCATTGCACAGTACATTCTCCAACACACATAATA
This sequence comes from Kryphioiulus occultus, assembly GCA_034687865.1. NCBI lineage: Eukaryota > Metazoa > Arthropoda > Diplopoda > Julida > Julidae > Kryphioiulus > Kryphioiulus occultus. The sequence goes on along the minus strand of JAQGAF010006130.1, from coordinate 1,703 downwards.
CATTGCAATACGTATATGCATTACAAACTGTATAAAACACATTTTAAAATACATTCGGAAATTCATTTTCAAATATATTTGTCAATACAGTATGATACCTAAATTTGTCTCAATCTACAGACACTTTGAAATGTATTTTCCAATAATGTCTTATAATGCATTTCTAAATGCATTAGCGTTATATGTGGGTGTAGAACTTACCGTTTTGAAATGATGTCATGAGCGCCAATAAAACTACTGAAACGCCATTGAATTTTTAACAGCTTACAATTTAATCTGGTTAAGGAAACACTGTCATTCGACCATATTTCTGGAAATTTTACCGCTATTGAGAAGTTTGCTAAGAATATTCTACAAATTTCTACACGTGACTTGGTGTTTACATTAAGTAAAGGTTTAGAATTGTACAAATATGCATGTGGCCATGGAATATCAAAAACCGGAAAAATCAACCGAAAAAATGACAGGGTTCCACCAGAAATAAATTTGTAAACTTCCCTGACTTTTCCAGGTTTTAAAACAAATTTCAGTGACCACCCTGGCTACTGAAAATCTAAAAATATGACATGCCAATGTAAGGGTTGCTGGATTTATTGCTTATTTTATAGATAATTTCATCATGAATTCCTTCCGCATTTTCGACTTGTTGAATTTCCCTGACTTTTTCAAAGTAAATCAATTTTCCATCACGTTTGCAAAGTAAATCAATTTTCCATGACTTTTACAAAGTAAATCAATTTTCCATGACTTACAATGTAAATCAATTTTCCCGGACTTTTTCACAGTAAAACAATTACTGACTTTTTCACAGTAAATCAATTTTCACTGACTATTTCACAGTAAATCAATTTTCATTGACTATTTCACAGTAAATCAATTTTCACTGACTATTTCACAGTAAATCAATTTTCACTGACAATTTCACAGTAAATCAATTTTCACTGACTATTTCACAGTAAATCAATTTTCCCTGACTTTTCCAGCTTTTTCAGGTCTGGAGAACCCGGAATGACTTGTATATCTAGCTTCATAAAACTAGAAAATAGTTATCGGCTAAAAGTCATTTCATATCCAATTAAACCAATTTTATTTTGCTTTTTACCAAGTAACCTGTCGGCTGTGAAGCCTCTCTTATGTCAAATACATGTTTTCAATTCAATTCAGTTCAAGTCGACTCAGTACCCTGTTTTGAGTCAACATCATCGACAAATTGAATTTCTAATAACATACGAGTATCCAATAGAAGTGCATTCCAACGTCAATTGGCATAAAAATAGGATAAAGAAGCTTAGCATGGATTCGATTGAGCTCGCAGTTATGTAAGTGAATTGGAATGACAAATTCATCCACATCGGTGGTTACGATCAAAGATTCCGTCCACCAATTTAAAATTTAAAATATAGGCTTCAATATGTCTTACTAATTACTTATTCTTGTGCCATTGTGAGATGAAACAGTCATTGTACTTGTATAACTAGTCTTAATTGCTTTTCTCTACTTGGAACTTTTATATGGAACTCTGATCCATAGTCCTTGTCGTAAATGGCGGAGGTTAACTGAAAACACAGTTACCTGAACTGATGTTGGTTGTGAGGAATTGAGGATTCCATGTTTCATAAATATGTATCCCACATGAAAAGGAAATACATTTTAAATGCATTTTGAAATACATTGCAAATTGGGAAATGTATTGCAAATGTATT
>JAQGAF010006129.1:0-10759 GCA_034687865.1 Kryphioiulus occultus | reverse complement strand
ACTGGCTCTACAACCACTGGAACTACTGGCTCTACAACCACTGGAACTACTGGCTCTACAACCACTGGAACTACTGGTTCTACAACAACTGGAACCACTGGTCCTACAACCACTGGAACCACTGGTCCTACAACCACTGGAACCACTGGTTCTACAACAACTGGAACCACTGGTTCTACAACCACTGGAACAACAGTCTCCACCACCACTGTACTTGGTTGAAAGTCAGCACTACTGTAATAGGAGGATTTGTCCAAAATGTACTAGATCCTTTGGTTGACTTTTCATGTCTGAGCAATATAATTGAATAAAGGAACGTTAATGCTAATAACGCTGTGGTTATTTCAGTTTTTGTAGTGGTTTATGTTGTGAGATAAATACTGGAATCCCAAATTGTCACTGTTTCACACTGTTTGACAAATGAAAAGCGCGATAAATTGATTAGTTATATAATCTGTACAGTTTGACCTTCAGTAATATTAGACGTACACTTGACATATTAATATCACGATCAAAATAATTGTAACAATATTAATAGTCACGACGTTTCGTGGACTTAACCACTTCTTCAGGTGCTACAGACAAACTTGAAGTTTAAAAATTAAAGTTACAAGACCAAATTACATTAGCGATAACGATTATAGGTGGCAAACCCTTGGGTTTTCAGAGGTACATGTAGAGGAACAACCATGATGAAATTGAAAACAACAATCATAATACTAAGCCAAAGGCAAACTAAACAGCTTAGGTAAAATTAATCAAATTACTAGTTTTAAGGAGCACAATTGTCACCAATACCCTAACTAATATGACCTGATGCTATGTGCACATCTTATGGATAAATATTCGAGCCTAAAGAAACGACAATGTACCTGTCTTGGAATTTGAATAATTTTACCTAAGCTGTTTAGTTCGCCTTTGGCTTAGTATAATGTTTGTTGTTTTCAAATTCGTCATGTATTCCCATACCTCTGAAAACCCAAGGGTTTGCAACTTTGCGATCCATAATCTTTATCGTAAATGCAATTTTGTCTGGGTAACTTTAATTTGATGTTTCCAATTTGTCTGTAGCACCTGAAGAAGTGGTTAAGTTCACTTAACACGTCTTGGCAATTAAATATGTTTCAATCATGTTGTTCGTGATATTGATATCTCAACTTCTTACCACACCGAAAACCAAGAAGATGTCTATAAATTTAGACATACACCGTACGATGCATCTTAATATACACAATGATTTTATCATTAACGTTTCTTAAATGGTTGGATGATCCGAATTGTAGTTGTCAATTCCAATTTAAATTCAATTCAAAAAACTTTCAATTGTATACGTGTACTTTGATTGTTACATTTCACACCTTGGGACATCATTTGTTATTGGAGAAAATCGTTACAACATTTATTTGGCAGTAACATGATAAGAGTTTAATTTAATCGAAACCATAATTTACTGCAGCAACATCTAGCAGAATCAATAACGTGTACCAACAGTGCCAATTTAGGACCGAATGTGGGTGGATTGAGATAACAGGTTCCACAATTTAAGTGTTTTTCTTGCCAAAACTTTGCCAAAACTTGCAGATTCGTCTGGCTACTTTTCCCAAGTTTCATGTGTAGAAGTTTTGCGTTGTACCAATGTACTATCGCTAGGTAACCAATCGTTTTAATTTTGAGGTCAATTTCTAAATTTTCATTGGATAAATACCAAACCAGCTGATGTCCTGACACAGTATACATGAATGCATACCCCACAATATTATCACACACACAAATCCGCGATGAGAAATCTCAATTGTACAGTATATCATATACTATATGAAGCGGCTGTTTAAAGAACACACTCCACATTGCAATCTGTACAGATTCTTGGCCTTTTACTGGAAAATCGCATAGCAAAGCTCTTTCCTTACTAAATTTAGCTGCCTTGTTCTACACCAGGGGTCCACTAACTTTTTAAGGTGATAGCAAGGAATGATAATTTGAAATGCATTGAAGGCTAAAGAAAAATATCTCTTATTAGAAATCATATAGGATGCATCGAATTCTGATATTTCTTATATGTAACGTCTTTAATTTTTAATGAGCGTTAATGTTACCTTTAACACTCCAGAATCGTCTAGAATACCCTCCCAAATCTAGTAATTTAAAAAAAATAAATAAATGACGAATAAACGTATGAATTTACAACTGACCTGGCCCTTTTATGTCCTAAAACAAAATTCTGAGATACTATAGTTCAAATGTGAATACGAATGTCATCATAGATTTTAGATAATTGATGGTGACTAACGGTCTTTGCAACTAAATCTTGAAATCACTTGCTGAAAATTAACGTTGTTGAAATGAGTACAAAGCAAGCATTCAGCTATCCAACTCCAGCATACTGTATAAATTAAATTCCTTATGAAAAAGTGTGGAAAGGTGGTGCACTATTCGAAACTTTGTTATCCTTCCGCATAACACTATGCGGGAAATGAAAATCAATAAGTTGTACTAATAAAGAGGAGTTTGGTGATAATATTACAACTCTTGAATCAAACCGATGCCAAATAATGATATAAAATGACCTTAAATTTTCAAAACCATTCTGTTACATTCTTTGGCAGTGCACCTGTTGCGACACTAAACCCATTTTACAAGAGAGTTCGTTAGATTGTGAATGACTATCATCTCGGTTTTGGAACTCATGGAGTTGTCTCGTGACAATATACATTGGAAGCTTGAATCCAAATATCAATTGCCGAAATGTGACATTAAATCAAATTTCGGCTGAATTGCGTTGTGACTATCACGTCACAGACGTAAAAATTAACCAACCGTCATACAGTTTGACGCAATTCCAACAATGTAACTAAATTTCTTTAGTCAGTACATCTGCTGACACAAGGGACATTATCCACGAATCTTAATGAACACGATGTTGCATTCATGCTTTCACAGCGTGGACGTGGGCATGTTCCAGAATTTGCATTATTTGTGTTGGATGCTGGCCTTTTTTTTCGTAATATAAGGACGAGAATTGTTTGAAAAATTCACTTCACTCTCCAGCTACTGAACCAGCAGCAAAACATTCCTAAGCACGTTTGGAAGAGCCCCAAAAACCGACCATGAAATTCGAAGGTACTTTGGTTGTTGCTATGACGATGGTGGCCCTGGCCATGGGAAAGTCAGCAAGAGTCCATGAGGACAGTGAAGTCGAGAACAAGTTTGAAAAAAGAATCATTGAGTGGATCTTTCCTCCACCGGCACCGGCACCGGTACCAGCACCAGCACCAACTGCTTCGGGTAAGAACATCAACTCCTTCCAACTCACTTGCACAGCCAGCATACATCAGTTGTAATAAGTTGGGGCCTCAGAGTGCAAAACTTCGTTAATTTGTGACAAAACTCATTGACAACTTTTCCTCATTCGGCTGTCATGAATTATAGCGTTGTTGAGAAACATGAGCTGGATATAAATTAACCAATAAAAGTAAACCCTTCTTAAAACATTTAAACTTTTAAAAATACAAATTCAACAAAATTCAGCATTAACTTAGCAAATGACAGAAATTTCCTAAATTATGCGAGTTATGTATTGGGGCTCTATTAAGTTTACCAGATAAGTGCCGTGTTTGAATATTTTGTTGATATGCGAATTTGTACATTGTTTGTGAAGGCGGTTCTGGCCCAGTATCTGGCAATTGCCCACTCGCAGCTAATCCTATAAGATGTAAGGATGATTCCAACTGCGGATCAGTGAAAAAGTGTGCCATGGACAGCGTCTCCATGATTAAATGTTGCTCCACACCAGCCGACACAACCATCGTCTCTACTGCCGCAACCACCCTCTCGACAGACACAACCACCGTATCGACCGACACAACCACCGGCGGCTCGACCGACACAACCACCGGCGGCTCGACCGACACAACCACCGGCGGCTCGACCGACACAACCACCGGCGGTTCGACCGACACAACCTCCGGCTCGACTTAATGGAAGTCAGCTCTACTGGAGTACACGCATTTCTTTTAAATATAATAATTTCTGGAATGTTTTGTAACTTCCCTTACGCTTGAGCAATGCAATGAATAAAACAGATTGAATCTATTTAACGTATTGATTTTTATATTTTTGATTATTATGTCGGCTAAATATGATTTTCCAAAATGATGCCATACCTCCTCTAGGTATTTCTGTTTTATGTCCAGTCTAGCGGGAATGACAGCTATCAATGCAATATTGATAGTTTCATTCGTTGGTACCATGTCAACATTTTTGAGATTGTTGCTTCATTTTAATTGACATCTCACACGTTCTGATTGAGTTGAGAACCTAACATGAATGTTTCTTGTTAGTGAACATTCTCCGCTATATACATTGCTGAAAGTCAGCACTATGGAAGGCCACGATTTTCTTGAGAATCGCTTGTTCATGTACTAATTTCAGAATTTAAGTTCAGAAGTCTGTGCTAGCTTATTTGCCTTAAGCCCTTTCCCCCCCCCCCCCCCTTTTATTTTAAAGTATCATGAATTTGCATTTGGTTTCTTATCACCCTTATTTTTCGTTAGTTTTCATAACCCAGTAGAATATCCCGCACAACAATTGCAGGACATATATGTTGCATCTGTTTTATGGTTAGAGAATGCAAGTAACAATTAACTTATTTCACTTACATGTATATATGTATGCATTTAGACAAACGTTTAAAATCTTGTAGTTTTATTAAGCTTTTCGTATTATTTTTGTGAACTGGGTTTTCCCTTATTTGTTTCTGGAAGTAGCATTCATTGTCGCAAGTTTAGCATACTATTTACAATAACTACGGTATTTTGAAATGCATATATATCTGCATGATGAGACCGAATAAATCCATGAGTCGCAATGCGATTACCGATAGGAATTAGCTAGTTCTTTTAATTCATACTTCATCTTGAAGCTGATCAAAACAGGCATACATGTACGTACATGTACTCTTTCAATGTATAGCTTTCTAAGCTTTGTTGATTGATACGTAGCCTTAACAATTTAGCTTTGTCTAAAAATGAGATTTTTTCTTAAATAGTACAATTGTAAACCACATTCAGAAACTCGATTTCAACTAGCACGTAATGAATCTCGATATATGTATATACACTGAATTCGCCTCTGACGCGCCATTTTATCAAAATGAAATGGTGGGATGGTCTTGCCTTGGATTAGATGGCCATATGGTGTGTCATTGTGCATGGTAAACTTGCGTTGGTTTTGTTTTCTCATACTGAGTTTGAGCTCTTATTTGTTATTGCTTTTGCGTTAATTTGCCTAGTAGGCACAACGCCCTACCAGCCAATCTGCCAGTACTTGTTATCTGGTTATTCCTCAACTTAAAAATATATGTACATGTGTAGGTATTTAGTGTTCCATATTTGCAAACTAGAATTTCGTTCAATTGTAAAAGTGACCCTGAATCCATCCCATTAGTGGATTATGATGGCAAATGGAATGAAAAAGTACAAAACTTTCGCGTCTTTATATATGATCAGTACTGTGTACCGCATTTTTACGATGATTGTGTTACAATAAATGTTCTTGTTGTTCCGTGACGAGTTGATTCAAAGTTAACTCTTTAATGTCAACTGCGTTATATTCACACACGCAACGCCAATTGTTGCGGAACCTTCATGTCACCGAATGCACAATATACGTCATTAACAATTCAATGCTTTTCAATTTTTTAATGATTATTTGAAAAATTAGCGCAATAGAAATGAGGAGAAAGGCCTCATTGGTTGCCACATTGCCTCTGCGAAAAGCTACGAATAGATGGCTCTTGCAAACAAGTACCATTATCTGGCCAAGTTAACGAAGGTGTCACAACGACACAACACCTTTGTGTGAAAGAGCATTTTACAAATTAGGGTTTTTCCCATTAGACTCGCGTTGATCCGCTACCATATATAAGTTCCGGAATCTCCTTGGTATTGACACAAGTTCGCAACGCCATAAACCAACTACATCAAACATTCAAACATCCAAAACACGCCATGAAATTTTCGTGTATTTTGTTGGTTGTTCTGGCTCCTTTCGCGTTTTCCATGGTGAGGGATAAAAAGTCGAATATCGTCGTAGAATCGAAAGCCGCTGTGTGCTCTGATGACAATCACAGTCACAGACACAGTCATGGTGACAGTCACGACGACAGTCACAGCCACAGCCATGAAGATAGCAATAGCAGCGAAGATAGCAATAGCAGCGAAGACAGCAAAAGTGAGGAGAATTGGAAAGGCAGGTTTCTCAAGTGGTTTTTAACTAGCAGTAAACATTTACTTTAGTAGTTAAGCTTGCAAAGGCAAATTTTAGCACCATGCACTCACTAATTATTGATTAACTAGCTTGTCTAGGGGACGTTTAAGTATTATGTAATCATTTTATGCGGTCGTCATTGACGTTATGTGAGACATTGGGTTATTAACCGATCATTTGTCACCCAGTTTTTTTTCAAAATTTCGCCTAGGTTGTCAAATGTTCCTATACTTGTCTATAGTTTTGAGGCAGTTCTATATAATCCGCTATTTCAGGAAAACTTCCTATTTTGTCCTATATTTGTCCAGAAAACTGCTACAGTAAAGATAAATGTGGCAGATACTGGCTAAAATTGTGTTTAAATATGGTAAATCTGTCATTTCATGTGTGTTATTCAAAAATTGCCTATGACGTCCCCTTAATTATTAATCTAAAAACGTAGCTTTCATTGCTCGTAAATTGTTATTTAATGAACAAATTTGTGTATGGCAATGTTTCTTTGGCTATTACTTTTTGAAGAGCATTTTAAGGAAAATACACTCAATTTGTTGTGAGTGGTAGATTTATACAAATTCTCTCTTGGCTTTACCGTAATTATTAATATCAGTAAATATTTTTTGTAGAATTGTGGCCTAAAATTCATCAGTTCTACGAGAATAAAATTTTCGGAGGGGGTTGTTACCGCCCTCTAGATCCCCTTCTGTCTTCAAATATCCTACATTTTCTTTTTAAATAGCAATATTCTACATGTATTTGTGCTCCTTTTTCTATATTTCCTACATCTACTTCCATACTGCTTGACAGCCTGTTGAATTAAAAGGTTATGATCGTTTTTGGTAAAGCAAGTTCACAATTCGAAATTTTCTCGATAAATCATTGTCATCGCTAAGGGGGTAGTGTATGAAAATGATACTAATGGTGGAAGGGGGGATGAATGCTCTGAAGATCACAAAAAATGCGAAGGCATAATCGAACGTCCCCTAATGCAAACGGTTCCACTGCAAAACACCCCTAAAATAACATTTACTGCGAACGAGACCTTCGTCATAATACGTGAAAAGGCTAATAGTATGCGACTATCTGTTCTAAAAGTACTTCCTATAAGTTAATGGGATATGCTCTTGAGCTTCGCACCTAACCTAACCTAGCGTAAACGCATATCCCATTATGACGAAGGTGTGGTGCGCAGTGATGGCTTTTGCAACACCATGCAAACAACCAAGCTCTGATAGCCTATCATCATCTGACAAGCACAACATGTGAATTAATTTTCAAGATCGTAAATGCCCAGCTGATGCCTCTTGCTCAGGAGCCAGTCATCCTCGCCGATGCAACAACAACAGACATTGTCCATCAGGACAAAGATGCTGCAAGACCTTTTACTTTCACAGCAAATGTTGTGTTCCTGTAACTGGTATAACAGCAAAAAGGTCCACTACTCCGCCCAGCACAACCGGCTCTACGACCAGCACAACCGGCTCTACGGACACCACAACCGGCTCTACGGACACCACAACCGGCTCTACGGACACCACAACCGGCACTACGGCCACCACAACCAACGCTGTGACCGACACAACCGCTTCTTCGTCCGACACAACGGCCTATTGGACCGACACACCGACCTATTGGACCGGCACAACTCGTTATCCAACTTACTCAACTTGATGTAGGTCAGTTCTACTGGAACACAGGGATTTCTTGAAATGTACTAATGTTTTGAATCTTTTTTAAGTTTCCATGTGCTCGAGCAATCGAATTGAATAAAACTAACATTGAATCGAAAACATCTTGGCTGATTTTATTTTTGGGTTTAGGTGATAATGCAGTGCAAATGAAACGCATATTCAATTGTTAAAATCGCGTTTGATAAGATATGCATTTTCCTTGTTTACATTGGTACAGTTTTAGTAATTGATAAAAATAGTTCATTATTGAAAAGCTTTACTATCACAATTTTTGGTGGTAACAACTGACAAGACAATTGTCCTGATTGAGCTTATAGCTAACACGGAACTGAGCCTCCCCAGCCAAAGTTTTATTGAAAGTCAACATGAACACCAACATGAACCATGACATGTGTCTCCACAAAACTTGACCAAGAAGTTGCTTTTCTGCTTCACTGGGTCCAGCATACCGACTTTGTGAACTCAAATGCCATGACAGTGAAGGTACTTTTTCATGGAAGGCTATTAAAAAGGGAATAATACATTTTCGACTGTTAGAATTTTGTTGCGTTGTCACGATGGTAATATAATTGTATGCAAATTATCTTCTTAGTGCATTCTGACATGCATCTGTGGCGTTAAAAGTATACTCAAAAGAAGCAAATATCATTAGATTTAGGAGTCCACGTTAATTGACGTAATTATATATGTTGCCCATGTACTGAATATTTGTAGTACATAATTTGGAAGACTATAATGGGAAAGTCACGCATGTACATGTGTATGTGGCCCTTGATCCATTCCTCTTATCCTTTTAGTATTTGTAGGTCACATAATCTGCAATACTGGGAAATTGCTTCTCATCAAACAAGGCTGAAATGTTAACAGACCTTTTATTGATGAGGTTTATTGATAAGTATCGGGTGACGTCATGATCTTGACGTTACTCATGATGATCTTTCCAAATTAATCATCATAATACCGAATTTAGCATACATTCTCCCCCACGCAGCCTAATTTGCTGCTACTGCTGGGTTTGTTTCCGATTGTAATGTAATTCGCTTGACTGTCCCTTTACTGAAAGTTCAATATACTGCTATATTACAGCAATTCAATGATTTCAATTTTCTCTTTTTGTATGAATAAGCTAGAAGGCAGCGAACGAAACTTTAAAAATGCTAATGTGGTCATTGTTTCAACTTGATTGGGGACCGTAACCCGTGGGTTATGATCAAGAAAGACGGATTATGTGGCTGACTATTGTAGGCCCATACACATTTACAATTCAACTTTAATTATGTATAACATTTTCATCCGGTGTTTAACGTGTTTTAAAACGTTCCCAAGCATGAAATCTATATTAAATTTAACAGTATGTTAAACACATGCAATACTTATTTTAAACCGGTCAATTGGATGGCATTTGAAAAAATAATTAACGTAAAACTTTGAAATATTGCAATTTATGAAAACATCAAACTTGCTTCTGTCCCTCTAGTTCCTCGTGAAACAGTGTGGACAATTTCCGCTCTACGTAATACATGTAAATTTCCAGATAACCAACGCGTTGTTGATTTAATTGCCGGTATCATTGTAATACATCCAGTAGGAGGAAGTGTGAGCAATAAATTACCTCCTAGTTAATTAATATCACAGTTTATTCGAACCGATGTCGTAAGATGTTAAATATCATGGCAATTGCTGCACCATTCTGTTGCATTGTTTGGTAGTGCACCTGCTTGTCAGGAAAGTCATATGGGTTCACGACTCTTTTCTGGTATTCATAAAGCTGTCTCGAGACAATATACATTGGAAGCTTGCATCTAAAGAACAAATAATGTATATGCCTGGTTATAATATTAAATCACATTTTGTTTGTATTGTATTGGTGTCGTGTATAAAACATTCGTTAAACATCCAACCGACCGACAGTTTGACGCAATGTAACAAACTTTCTTTAGAACTGGTACACCTGTTGATACGACAGGCACTATATTTTTTAATTTTCATATACCATGATGACATGCATGCTTGCCCAGCCATGATGTGATCATCATCCATAAGTCGCATTATTTACGTTGGATGATGGCCATTTTATGTAGTATAAAGACGAGAATATGTGAGAGAATTCACTTCATTCTCCAGCAACTGAACCAGCAGCAAAAAATTGTTAAGTACACTTTTAATTCCACCAAAACCTCATCATGAATTTCTATAGTACTTTGATTGTTGCCTTGATGGTTTTGACCATGGTCATGGGAAAGTCAAGAAGGCGACATGATGTCAGCCAAATCGGCAACAAGGTTGAACACAGATTTATATGGTGGAACGTAGGCCTAATGAGGAACACCCCACGTTCAACAGCAAGTAAGAAACATCAAAGCTTTCATGTTGCAAGGCTTAACGTCACTCGATAGTACAGTGTAGCATTGGGCATCTAAGCTTATACCGCGTAAGTGGAGGGTGGTGGGTGACGTCACAACCCACTGACGCGGTATAGGCGCACCATACCACTCACAATCAGTTGCAATGAGTTGGACTTTCTACGGTATATACAAAATTTCTCTCATTTAAAAATGCATATTTGTCTACGTTTGTTGGACTACGACATGTAAAACCAATGCGGGGGTAGTTAAAATGGTGACGCTAGTTGATTAAGTGGAGGGAGGGTTGGAAGGCTCAGTTGACGTCAACAATAACAATATTTAATTTGTGCCCTTTCTCATTCATGCAATTGGCAACTTTGGCAACTGTTACGAACAAGTTCTGAAATTCGGATTAGACCTTATTGCCCTTCCTGCCAGGCAATAATTATCAGTAGATTC
>JAQGAF010006128.1:0-10762 GCA_034687865.1 Kryphioiulus occultus | reverse complement strand
TGATTATCAGAGCTTAATGAACACACATCCAGACATATTGTTAATTAATGGTTTCTCGATAAAATGATCACTACACCGGAAGTAGCCGCACAAGTTGTACAGCTATTCTCCGGAGAAACTCGGCAGAAATCCTTTTCAAAATAGGCGAATTATAAGGACGAATAAATTGTCCACAAAACACATTTTTTCCGATTTTAAATCCGACATTTGGTTTCTGAGAAAAACACATTTTTACTCGATTCTTGCGGGTGAGTCGTTTTTTTTGCACGCGAGTGTAGATCAAGACTATCTCACTCATGTCCGTTGCCAGCTTTCTATGCAATGTACGTGAACCAAACACCAATACAAACCTCTTGAAAATCAGGAAAAGCTCCTTTTTCCAGTTTTGAGAATACGAGTTGATCATCGATGGTGACTTCGAATGAAGCTAAAACAAGCAAAGATTGTATTCAGTCTTATATTAATAAGGCATTTAGGCACTAATGCTTTGTTTTACCATCACGATACTCACCAGTTCTACCTGATACACTGGAAATTTCAGCATCTGGAAGGGCCAACTTCACTTGCCTTTCCAGTTCATCAAATCGTGGTTTATAGCCGCATCCACCACTGAAATAAACAAAAAATTACACGTATTATTAAAATCTATCGTAGCTGCCTTGTACCGTATTGAATTTTGCGCACGAAGCCTTCACACAACACTAAAAAGGAGATATTATTGGGGACAGATTGTGCCAGTTGATTTTGATGTACGTGTATTTGTTGAGTGTGAACAAATGCATTTCTCAAATGTTTCTCAAATGTTTCTCAAATGTACACTATGGGGAAAATTATTTGGCTTTTTAGTAGTAAACATTTTCTATGTGCAAAGCAGTATTTAGACGAGTCTTTGAGGAATGAAAAACATTAAATAAGTTTCCATAGCATAAGATTCTAAAGGGATGATCATGATGAAAAAATCATTAAATTCCCAAATTGACCTGAGTCATGATGATAATCTTCAAGATATGTATTGATTTTTTTAAGATATTATACACTACAAGAAATACAGTTGTGGTTTTTGCAAGCCTGTTATATACGTACCAATATTCCACGTGTATTTTCACCATTTTTCAACTATTTAACTCCGTTTATAATGAGATGTTCAGTAATTATCAGGTTGTTGTTGTACGATTTCGTCTATTTTCAGGCACCTGATCATTGCACTGATGAGCTTTCAGAATTTTTAAGGTTGTTTCAGGATGCTATGTTAAGGCGCTTTAGCTAATAGAGTATAATGCGTTAACGCGCAATACAGGGTGAACGAACAGTTTAAAACCAAGTTTTTAAAATTTTTGATAACATTATTTTGATACATTATTATTTTATAGCAGTACTGAAAAATGCAGTGGCATTTACTAAGTTGCGGTTTAAGCACGAATAAATTCAGTCCTACGGCATTGCAATTATTAAATACACCCCTGGTAACAAAAAAAATTCAACAAAAACGTGAATTTTATTACTGCTCATAAAGATTTGATGCATTTTTTGAAAACTTTGTAGACGGACAAATACTGTAGTAAACATACGGTTCATGCACTTTTTGTAAACAGAAAAATTTATTTTGCAAAAGAGTTGAAAAGACCCAGCTTTCATAAATTTTACTGCTTTATAGCCCTTGACGCTGACCAAACAGAATGTTGTAAGCTTCGTGAAGGTCATCTTCTCGACCATTGGTCAGCCAGGCCATGAAGGCCTGAAATGCCGGACCCTTGGTGCACTGGCGAATTTTCTTGGCGTCCACTTCCGGTTCCGAGCCAAAGGGAAAATCGTTGCGGAAAAATTCGCCATCTTCCAATGGGATAAGTTTTTTTGGGACTGCAAGAAATAAGATAATTTAACTTTAATGTTAAAAGTAAAAGTTCAATTAAAAGTATTTTATAGTTATCTACAGTTGCATACCATTCCATGAGCATAAGCTACTTTCACACATTAAATAACATCACGTGATTTGTGAAACCTTGCTAATTTCACATAAGTCAAATCTTTTTTCTCGGTAATTCCCAAATTTCAATAATAGTTCAATCTGCTTTACTTGGGTTCATACCTAACTGATTAGTAGTAAAATTTAACATTAAAAGAACCATAATAATCCCTGGTGGAAAGATTAGTATATGAACACTATTGATACAGTATTACTACTTTATAGTGATGAATAGTGGTTTTTTAGACTACTGATGTCAGTATATAAAAATCAGAGTGGATACTGACATCATTATGATGATAATATTACTATGATTAGTAATATCACTATTACTATGATTAGTAATATCACTATTACTATGATTAGTAATATCACTATTACCGTGATTAGTAATATCACTATTACCGTGATTAGTAATATCACTATTACCGTGATTAGTAATATCACTATTACCATGATTAGTAATATCACTATTACCATGATTAGTAATCTCACTATTACTATGATTAGTAATCTCACTATTACCATGATTAGTAATACCACTATTACTATGGATAGTAATATCAATATTACCTGTACTGATAGTATAGTGATGGATACTTACTGTATGTCACTACACTCCATACTGTACTAATACCACTAATACCAATGCTGTATACTAATCCATAGTGTTAAGTAATGATATATACTGGTATCACTAAAGGTGGATAGTGATTTTTAATATTTGCGGTCAATTTTAATTTGTAAGTTATAAATCTCACTATTGAGAGTTGCAATTTAGCTCTACATGCGCAATAATTTGACGAACTTTGTGCAAATGTACTGGTCACACTAATTTTCGCCAGTATAACTAGTACTGATATCAGTAAGATTTATACTAATATCACCATATATCAGTAAATATGTTCTGATATCACGATGTATTTTATACTGATCCATACTAATCTTTCCACCAGGGATTATTGTCATTGTTTTCAGCAGAATTATTACTTTAAGCTATAAAATTTATAGCATTCAAACACTTATTATGTCAAATACATATCAGTATTATCCCTCTCCTTAAATGATTTTATTTCCTTTAATTACTTTACCTTAAATATCCTTATTAATTTAAAGATTTTAGGTTTAATAGAAACCTCTAACCTTCAAAATTAATAATATAACATGAAAATAAATCTTAAGATTCAGTATCACAACTGACAAAGATCCTTAGACTGGCTGCCTCCTTGGCAGCCATCTTGTTTTTTGTTTGTTTTTTAAAATAATTATATGGCATAATTACCAGATGCACTCCGAACCGGTTCGACTTTTGCTTCTGGTTTTGTACTCGGTTCTGGTTTTCGATCAGGTTTTACTGCAGGCTTGGGCTCTGGTTTAGGTTCAGGTTTTGTTTCAGGTTTAGTTTCAGGTTTAGGTTTAGTTTCTGGTTTTACTTCAGGTTTTGTTTCAGGTTTAGTTTCTGGTTTTGCTTCAGGTTTGTTTTCTGGTTTTGTTTCAGGTTTTGTTTCAGGTTTGTTTTCTGGTTTTGTTTCAGGTTTTGTTTCAGGTTTGTTTTCTGGTTTTGCTTCAGGTTTTGCTTCAGGTTTTGTTTCAGGTTTTGTTTCAGGTTTTGTTTCAGGTTTTGTTTCAGGTTTTGTTTCAGGTTTAGTTTCTGGTTTAGGATCTAACTTCTTCTCTGGTTTGGGTTCAGGTTTGACGTCTGGTTTTGTTTGTGTTTTACTTTCAGGTTTGGGTTGTTGTTTGGACTCCGGTTTAGGTTGTGTTGGTTTTGATTCTGATTTAGATTCCGGTTTGGAGTTAGGGTTTTTCTCAGGTTTTGGCTCAGGTTTAGTTTCGGTTTTTCCGTTTGGTTTCTGCTCTTGCTTTTTTGCTGGTCGTTCTTCAGTTTTAGCTTTTGGTGAGTTATCCTGGTGTTTTTCTACCGGATTTGTTCGTCTGTATTTGATGTAGTCGGCTAAAGTACTTGGCATAACTTAGTGAAATCTGAAATATTGAAAAATAACTGTTATTAAGATGTAAAGTTTGGACATCTTAACGTTATTTCGGTTACGTTATAAGGTTTATTTGGTTGGGGAAAACAAAAAAATGACATTGATCTTCAAAGCCACCAAAAGTTAAACCATGATTGAATTCTGTAATCACATTCTGCAAAAGCAATTATTTGGAACCATGGAATAACTTAAAAACATCTGGTGAAATTGACATTGGAAGAAAATACTTCCAAAAATGAAACCATAATTAAATTCTGCAGTCAAAATGGTCATAATAATTATTTGGAAATAAGTAATGAAATTCTGCAATCAAATTTGGCATAACAATTATATGAAACCATAAAATAATTTAAAAATATCTTTTGAAATTGACATTGTAAGATAAAACTACCAAAAATTAAACCATAATTAAATTTTGCAATCAAAAATGGCCAAAACAATTATTTGGAACCATGAAATAATTTTAAAACATCTTTTGAAATTGCCATTGGACGATAAAACTATAAAAAATTAGACCATAATGAAATTCTGCAATCAAATTTGGCATAACAATTATATGGAACCATGAAATAATTTAAAAACATCTTGTGAAATTGACATTGGACGATAAAACTACCAAAAATTAAACCATAAATAAATTCTGCTAATAACAATTATTTGGAACCATGAAATAATTTTAAAAAAAACATCTTGTGAAATTGACATTGGACGATAAAACTACCAAAACTTAAACAATAATCAAATTTGGCGACAATGTGTTTTGTAAATATTTCATGGCTCTAAATCACTTCTAACTATCTATCAAAATGGGCATTACAACTTATTTGTATTTATTTTATTTTTTGATTTAATTTTTTGATCATGGTTTAATTTTTGATAGTTTTCAAGTGTAATGTCATTTTTCTTAATGTCAGTTTTCCCCATCCAAAAAACTCATTGTGATTCCATGTATCTGATAAAATTACAAATTGAATATGAACATTTTTTGCTCTTAAAACCATAAAATGGAAAAAAATATATGTAGATATACTGTACATGTACATTGACATTAATATATTTAAAATTTAAAATAAAAAAGAAACATTACATAAATATTTTCATAGTCAACATAGCCTACCTGTTATCCGGCATCAGAAAATAATATCCCGTAAGAATCAGGGGACATCTTCAATGTTAATTTTCTTTTCTAGCAAATTCCTAAATTAAGAATTTCATACTTTTAAAATGATTTGGCCTTTGTTGATATCAGGCCTGGTTGATATTCACTGAAATCAAACAGTAAAATGGCGATTGTATGTTAGGCCAATCATGTTTGTTGTTGTTGCAAATTTCAAATGTTTCAACTGTGGTGACTGACTTTCCAACCACTAAACATTGATACTGGCTTCGTTGTTTTGATTGAAATTTTTTTGCCTACTTAAACCACACAAAGGGTCTTGTCATCCTCTAGAATTGATGACCACTGACGTCATCGCTGTGTTTATGTTTGTGTCCCTAAGGAAACCTCCCCGAAGTCGTTTTATCGCCAATTTTTCAGATTTATTTCAATTAAACGTTTTAATTTTATTACTGAAATTATAAAATTGGGAATTGTAAACACAATTATAGTTGATGAGATTCAGTGAATGTAATTACTGCAATTAATGTGTTGTGCTTTAATTATTTTACGATTGCTCTCAGTTACATCCTTCACCATCACACGTTCATGGTCAAGATGGATGCTTAATCGATGACCATCGCTTGACCTCTACTCAGCGCCCCCAGCAACCATTGTGTGACGTTAAGAAACAACGTCGATAAAACGTGATTCATTTGATTTCCTCTTTTCGGATGGAAAAACAGAAACGTTTATCACATTGTCCATAAACAATTACACGAATGGTTAGGTACTTGTTAGAAAGATCTTTGAGAAAACAGGGTTCATACCGTCAGGGAAAGTCAGGGAAATCTTGACGTTTTAACCATTAAGTCAGGGAAATTCGGGTGGAAGTCAGGGAAATTCATAATGTATGAAAATTTATTGTGAAACAGCTATTTTTGTTGGTATAAGTATCTCGTGAAAAGCATTAGAAAAGCTGTATTTGTGTTCTGATTTTTCTAAAAATTTCGCCTACGGCGTTTCATTATCATTTCTTATCATTATCATTAATTTTCCTTATGAAATATTTGCCTAAAATGTATTATTTTGTTTAAAAAATTTACGCCTACGGGGTTTTCGTCATTATGAAGAATTTTTAATATTTCAAAGAAGTCCTCAAAATTGCAGTGTTTGAGATCTAGTGGTTTCAACCACTAGTATTCGCATCATTATTAATATTAATACAATAAAAATCCAATATATCCTGTAATTTTTCAAAAATTTCACCTATACATTTCCTTTTTTAAACTATATATGTGTAATATGTTAAGAATATATATATCACTATATTTATAATATATACTCGCATATAATTTTTACAGTTGAGAAGTATTTACATTAAATAATAAATATACATTTTCAGATTTGTTTTGCACAAATATTTTGGTAAATAATATGACGTAGACATACATTATATTAATGATATATTAACAGTATATTGTCCATAATATTTACAAAAAAAATGATATCATAATATATAACGAAAAAATATATTTTTAATAATAATTGTCTTCGTTACATGTTATTATCAAAATATTTGTCATATTTTATAAACGTAATTGCTTTTTTTAAAAATATATGTGTAATATATTACGAATACATATCTGAATATTTATAATATATTATTCACACACAATTTTTCCATATGGGAACTGGCCACATGCCTTTTTGAAGCCGTTTATTCTCGTAAAAATAGCCCGCTTTAATTCGCTGAAACTCTTTCGGCAATTATGGGAATTTGTGGGTATGCATGCCAATAAAATTAAAAACTTCAAAATTCGAAAAACCTCTTCAAAATCGCATTTTCCTAGAAATTTCACCGCGAGTTTCACAAAATGCGGTCTACAAATCTGCGTGGTAAAAGTTAGTTTAAAAAAAAAAAGTTTTTCCTGTCCTAATTGAAATGTTAGTTTCGAGCCTCGTTTTCTGTTCAGCTCAGGTGGGAAACTGCAGCGATGGGTGATGTGGACCAGGCACACACCCGGAGTGGTAATGACCCCCATGGGTTGGGGGTACCCATTGTGGGGGGGCATCGACGGCACCCTCACACCTGAGCGTGGGGGGTCCGATTCACGGGTGTGATGAGGGCCTTTCATTAACGAGCCTGGAGGGGCCTTGGTGCCCCTCTGGAAATCAACTTTGTAAGTTGCGTTTTTACGCTGGTTCGATCCCAGCCCATTTCTGTTTTTTTTTTTAAATTTTATTTCTAATGAACTACCCAATTGTTACACCAGGGGGCGATTCGACATTCCACGAATGATTACAACATTACGAAAATATTTCTGTTGATTGCCATTAAAGGGTTAACAACGCACATGCAGGTACTTTTCGCGTAATTCGTCCATTATACATTTACAATCGGGGAGCAACACTCTACGGGTAAGCTAACCTTGAAATAATTGATATTTGATTTAATTTCGGTAATATTTTCGCGGTTTATCCGCAGTTTTCTTCAACGGGTGTTTCTGCTTTTTGTTAATTGGGCGGAATCCTCGTCCGTCCGAAAATTTCCGGAATTTTTTCAGCTTTTAGGGGCTTTTGGTAACGTTTTCGGCAATTGTCAAAATGTGACGTTTGGGTCGAGCCATTTTTGTATGCGGTAAGCTAGAAATGCGAATTATAAAACGTTATTGACCATTAGTCACCACCCCTACATGTCTTTTTTTAATTGTTTTCTATTTTCGTCGTTTTGTCAATTACCCTTTTTCGTCCATTACGTCGATTATTGCCATTTTTGTCGACGCATTAACGACATTCCGAAGTCTCGATTAGGAAATTTACGTCCTAATTAATACATCATACCACGTGTCTGGCTCATAGTTAGAAACCGAGTTATGATGGAAAATTGAGAAAATGGAGAAAATTGCAAAATCCAGGAGTTAAAAAGTGCTCTAGAAAACATGTTTCACAGAATAACTCGATAAAATTAACGACATTCGATTAGGAAATTAACGTTCTATTTAACAAACCATATCACACGTCTGGTTTATCTTTAGAAACCGAATTATTATTCTATAATTGAGAAAATTCAAAAAAATTACAAAATCCATGCAGAGTCAAAAAGTGCTCTAGGAAACATGTTTCACTGAATAACACGTTAAAATTAACGAAACTCTATTAGAAATGGTAGGTTCTATTTAATACACCATACCGCATGTCTGGCTTATAGTTAGAAACCGAGTTATGAGGGGAAAATTGAGAAAATTAAAAAATTGCAAAATCCAAATTCTAAACGTTCGATAGAAAAAATGTTTCACTTAATAACACTATAAAATTAACTACACTCGATTAGTAAATTTACGTTCTATTTAATTCACCATACTACATGTCTGGCTTATAGTTAAAAACCGAGTTATGGGGGAAAAATTGTTCGAAATTTAAAAAAAAAAAGTTTAAAAAATTTCAAAATCCAGGAGTTACAAAGTGCTCTAGAAAACATGTTTCAATTAATAACACTTTAAAATTAACGACACTCGATTAGTAAATTTACGTTCTAATTGATACATCATACCACATGTCTGGTTTATAGTTAGAAACCGAGTTATGTGGGAAAATTGTTAAAAATTTTAAAAAATTTAAAAATCCAGGAGTTAAAAAGTGCTCTAGAAAACATGTTTCACTGAATAACACTATAAAATTAACTACACTCGATTAGTAAATTTACGTTCTAATTAATACATCATACCACATGACTGGCTTATAGTTAGAAACCGAGTTATAGGGAAAAATTGTAAAAAATAAAAAAAAAAATTTAAAAAATTGCAAAATCCAGGAGTTACAAAGTGCTCTAGAAAACATGTTTCAATGAATAACACGATAAAATTAACTACACTCGATTAGTAAATTTACGTTCTAATTAATACATCATACTACATGTCTGGCTTATAGTTAGAAACCTAATTCTGAGGTAAAAATGTGAAACAAATTGCTAAAACTTGAAAAATCCACATACATAAAAGTTCAATAGAATGAAATGTCCACTGAATAACACGTTATAATTATTGATACGTTCTATTTGATTTAATCCTATTATGATTAGTTTTGAGTGGGATGATGTATTTATTTTTATTGAAATTTTCTTAATTATTTCAAGAATTGCCTCACATCGCTCCTTAGCATTTTGATTGATAACATATTTCGTAAACGACCCGTTAAACTCCAATGTTTTCTGAGCTAACAAGTTCAATATGGACGATGTGCATTCCTTCCTAAACGCTGCAGTTCATTAAGGGCTCATTAGTGGAGGTCCTTAGACGCTCTCCCATATAGGCAGCTTCCGTTTAACGCCCAAACGAGGCCCATTTATCAAAAAGCGTCAAAATAATTCAGCCATGAAAGCAATGTGTACATTACGGTCAATTACGAATGAATATTTAACTTAGTTGGCCATGGTGTGGGCGTATGGGTTTCTTGCCCAAATGTCTCATCCTCACCCACATCCCAAATTTCTGGTCCAAAACTGAACTCAGTTGTTCATCTTTTGAACAGAAAAAAAATATATTGTGGAAAGACAAAACTCCTCCTTTTTCAAGTAGCAAATCCATCCCTTGACAGCTTCAGCATATGAAAAACTCCTAAACGGATGTTCGAAATAGGCCCGAGGTTCACTTCCGTTTTTTGGGCACCTCTGTAGGATGGGCATGGCCTCTGATGGATGCCACGCCCCTTGGCCCAGCTTCCAAATTGCATATTTATTGTTATAAATAATTTCAAACAAAAGCCATAGCCTCCCATATGGTAAATATCTGGGAAGGCATTTCAAAATGTATACCGAAATATATTTGTGTTATATTTCCATATGTATTTGGAAATGCATTCACAAATATATTTCATTATACATGCACTTGTACATGAATTAATGTATGTTAAAATGCATGGGCAACATGGAAATCTTTATTTAAATGACACAAAAACAAAACACTTGAAAATGTACCACGTTTATTCTTAAGTAATGCTTACGTTACAAAACTACTAAAAAAAATACTTAGTGTGTCTACTTACCTAGAAAACTCAGAGAATCTTATTTTAAACTTGGAAAACTCAGGAAATTACGTTCTCAGAAATTAGTACACACCCTGATTTACTTATTTTTTGGTATTTATATATTCATTAGATGATCTTATTTACATGTATTTGTAATATATTTAAATATACATTTTTATGTAGAGATGCATTTAGGACTACATTTCTTAAATTCAAATGTATTTAAAAATATATTTATAATGCATTTTATTTCAATATGGATTGTTAAATATGTTCGCTTACAAATTTTCCTTAATTGTTAATATTGCTGTTTTTTTCTTAGTCACTTTTAATAAGAGATATTTCTTAAACTTTCATGAAGGTCTATTACAATGTTTCAATTACTTGTGGTCTAGTTTTTAAAAATGTGCCCTCAATATGCGCTTCGCTATTATTATTCTTAAATAATATAACGAAAATGCATTTATAATAAATAATTTTTCTTTGAATATTTTTCAAGAATTTATTTCAAAATTACAGCTCTGTACTAATATTGCTGGTTTTTTTATATTAGAATTGTGGTCAAGAGATCAAGGTCAAGATCAAGACAAAGTAACAAAGACCAGGGTGGCAAACAAGTCCTAAAAGTCCTAAATATTCAGAAAAGTCCTAAATACCCTAAACAATTGAAGAATTGTTGCAAATTAT